>CM024527.1:16146846-16216118 GCA_014182385.1 Eucalyptus viminalis | reverse complement strand
CGATTCGGTCAACCCATCCAGCGTCTTCGGCCCATTTCCATCGAGCCTAACAGCTTCTTCAACGCAAGTTCAGCCCAACTCTTCGCAGCCCAGCAGCAGCCCACGTGAACTTCAGCCCACCGAAGCAAGCCCAGCCCGTAGTCCAAGCCCAAGACCAAGCCCGGCAGTTGCTGTGGGCTTGCAAGGCTTGTTTGGCCCGGTCCAAGCTCCCTTCAGTGTCGCTGTAGGCCCGAGTTTTGGCCGTCGCTGTGGTGAACCGATTTTCACATTGAACCGGTGAGTTTATACACTAAACTTTACTTAGTAGGCTAATGAGGTTTAAGGGGTGATTAGATTAATTCAAGTGTGATTAGTTTAATTATTAGTTGGTTTAGTTAAATTAAGTTAGTTAGATTAGTTAATTAGGTGGTTAGAGATTATAGTTAGTTAGGTTAGTATGCTGTTATATAGCTAAGATGGTTAGAATAATTTAATTAGCTCAATAAATGGTTAGATTAGCATTATTTAGCCTAGGTTAGCATTTTTAGCATTTAATGTATTTATTTAATTAATTTTAGAAATTATTTAATTATTCAATATTTTTCAAAAATTAGACTGAGATAGTAAGGTGTAAAATTTCGTGCTGATTGCAATGGTGTGGTTGGTTTTTGTAATTGAGTGTTAGTTTGTGCAAATTGAGTCTTGATTAGAATTTTGAGTATTTAATTCCAAAATTTGTGAATTTCGATATTTATTCTGAAAGTCCCGAGTGTTATATTTTAACACCGAAAATGATTTTATATACTATATAAAACAGTAGGATTTTAAATTGAAGGATATCAATTTTTCTAGTGTAAATTGACCGTGTACCCATATATGATTATTTTACCGTGTATTTCTAACACGAAGAAAACAAGCTAGGTTCACCATTTTAATTGAGGCATTTGAGTGTAATGTACGGTGTCCTGAGCCAAGATTGAATGGTCATGTGTTGGTTAAGAGAACCTGTCTCAAGCATTTACGCCGGATGTTATCCATTAATTGGGACTCGGGTTGTAGTAGATTCTGGACCTACGCTCTTTCAGGAAAACCATCTTTGAGAGACGTAGCTATGCTCAAAGGAGGTGAGATGATACTTGACAATGCCAGAAGACCGCCAAATTTAGAGTTGGCCGTACCCTTGATGGGTGTAATTAACAATTGGAACGCATGGTTGATTGAGTTAGCTAAGCCTAATTATGAGACAAAATTGTGTGGCATGATATGAGACGTGTCATAACAGTTTGGCCTTATCTTCGGGACCCCTGTGATTTTTTGAGTTGAACGAAGTGTTTCAATTGTTGTGTGCATCGATTTATGCATGGTGTATATGAACTGTGCTGACCTGTAGGGTAGATCTGAGACGAGATAAGTCTCTATGGTTGTATGATTATGTGGTTAGGACGCAGTATATTACCCTTCTAATCGGGGTTTAGAGCATGAACTCACTGAGATTTATATCTCACCTCGTCGTGGGCTCAATTACTTTCAGGATCGTAGAGTGGTGGATTTGGAGCTAAGCTGGGGGGACCTGAGGAGTAGGTCAGCTAGGTCAGCTTCCTTTTGGAAAATTGTCTTTTTTAGAGTTTTGGTTGTTGACTTTTGTACATGACTCAGTGTGTATATAAAGGTATGTTTTGTTTGTGAATCTGTTTTTTGCTTTTCTATCTCAAGCTGTTTATTGTTAGGGGATATTTATTCGCTTTCACATGTGCATTAAAATGAAAGGGTCGGCAATTTGTTATAGGAAATCACGATTTTCAATCGACCATAGAGCGATGGGCATGTGCTCGGGGTTCGGGGCGTGACAGCGCGATCCAGGTGTCGCGACCTCAGGCGGTGTCGCCTAAGGCCACACGACCTCAGGCGACGCCCTAGGTCGCGCTTGAGGTCGAGTGACCCAGGCGACGCTGCTTGAGGCTGCGCGACCTTAGGCGGCGTCGCCTGGGTCGCACAACCCAGGGCATCGCCTAAGGTTGGCGCAACCCAAGCGGTTGGGTGGTGCGATCCAGGCGTCACTTGAGGTCGCTGACCTCAGTGAGTTGCCTTCCCCCACCGCCACCGCCACCGCCACCGCCACCGCCACTAGCTGCCTCCCCATTGCCACCATTCGCCTCGTTGAGCCGCTGCATCTCCTCATCCCTTTTATTTTATTTTATTTTATTTTTTTCTTTTTCCTTTTCCCCTTAAAGCTACTTTGCAAAATATACACAAAAATGGGTTTCCAAACACACTTGCATTCACAAAATGCCATTTCATTCAAAGTTACTCTGGAAAATGCAGAGTCATTTTCCTAAATTTGAACCAAACGGGCCCTAAGTACTCTGGAACGTAAGGAGTATGGGAAGGCCCCATGTAGAAGGTGATTCCATCATCCATCAAGTCCATTACTATGACTTCAGCTTCAAAATAATATGTGGTATGTAAGAAAGCTATAGAAATAGAGCAAAGATGCATTGCTCGAAGGAAAACTACAAGAAAACCTAGTAGAAAAAAGCATCTAGTTGAAGCACAGTTGGGATGCCTTTGTCATAATTAAAAGTACTCATATCGTGATTGGAAGATATGGCATTTTTTGAGGTTTGAATCGGTTTTTTTTCCCACTCTCACTCCCGATTTGATATCCAAACTGAAATTAGATTAAATAAAGAGAAAATAAATTAAATTGGGATATATTTTTTTCAAATTAATCTCACATTTATAAAAAAAGAAATGGAAGAAATAGTGAAAGTAGATACCTTTTCTGGCCCAACTATTGTCTTTTTGGCCAACAATTACTATCCTTGTTAGGATGTGATAAGTGTATTAGAAGTTCTAAAGATTATTATAAAAATGCAATTGAGTCCAAAAACTTTCAAAAAGTACAATTAAGTCATAAAACTTATCATGAAAATTCAATCAAATCCTAAAACTTTCAAAAAGTTCAATAAAGTCCTAAAACTTGTTTCAAAAAGTGCAACCTAGTCCTAAAACTTTCAAAAGTGCAATCAATGGAAGGACTTAGATTGAATTACTTTGACAAGTTTTAGGACTTGATTAAACTTTTTGAAAGTTTTAAGACTTAATTGCACTTTGGGACAAGTTTTATAACTTAATTGTACTGTTTGAAAGTTTTAGGATTTAATTGCATTTTCATGATAAATTTTAGGACTTTTAATACTCTTATCTAAGTGTAACATAATGAGGAAAAGGTAGAGACCGGAAGTGAAGGGAGATTTTTACTTGCCACAAAAGTTAATTAGATTATAATAAGGGAAAAATAAGATAAAAACGAGTGAGTAGATTTTTTTTTCTAACCTATTATTATTATATGAAAGGAAAAAAGACGAAGAAGAAAAGACAAAAGGGAAATAAAGATTATGATAATATCAAAATGGCCATATGCCACCTTTCTATAAGTCTAAGTGCATAGTTGTACATATATTATACAGATTGTGACAAACTTACATGAATGCTTGCGCAACTTTAAGTTCAAAACAAATGGAAAAAATAACACACACACACACACACACATTTAAATTATTAAGTGATTTGTGATACTTAAAGGTAATAATCTAAGAGTGATAAATATAAAACGAATCAGATAAAAATTGAGATATAGATGAAGATTGAACTAATTATAAAATGATATGGTACAAAATAACAATGTGATCTCACGCAGGGGAGGTAGTCCACACTCGAGCAGAGATCCTACTGATATGCGTGAACAATAATAACAATGTGATCTCACGTAGGGATGGTAGTTCGCACTCGAGTAGAGATCCTATTGATATGCGTGAATAGTAATAACAATGTAATCTCACGCAGGGGCGGTAGTCTCCACTCAAGCAGAGATTTCACTTATATATATTGAATACACAATCAACCCTAAAAGTCCTTATGCACTATTAATAGACATGTCACTATAGTAACCAAGGATCAGATGTCGGAACTTGTTAAATAAAAAGAGTCAGACCTCCCATGTTGGCTCATCATGGTGGTAGTTGAAGTTGCATGGGAGTAGAGGCTTTCTTCATCCACCTCGCTTTCTGTCTCCTCAATGTTTTTGTCAACTATTGAGCTGTCGAGATCTTGGTTAATCCTTGCAAGTTGCTCAGCCACTTCCATCATTACTGGCCTCTTCGCACCGCTTTGGTCCAAGCATTTCACTATAATCTCAGCAGCCATTCCTACTCTCTCCATTTCATCTTCACTAGCGGCCTCGAAGTTTATGACATCGGACAACTTCTTATCCTTCACGGAAGAGATGAAATAATGGATAATATTAATTGACTCTCCGGACTTAGTAATAAAACTTGCAGGCTTCTTTCCCGTGAGCAACTCCATGACGACAGCTCCAAAACTATATACATCACTCTTAATTGTTAGCATACCGGTGGTTAAATATTCCGGATCGATGTAGCCCAATGTGCCTCGAATTTCAGTGGCTATTATATGACTATGCTTTGGTGATATAAGCACTGAAGTTCCAAAATCAGACACTTTTACTGAGTGATTTTGATCTAGAAGTATGTTCACCGACTTGATGTCACCATGAATGATTGGAGGTTCTGCGCAAGAATGCATATACGAGAGTGCAAGGGCAACTTCAGTGGCTATTCTGAGCCGGTTTTTCCACGATCTTAAGATGTTTGATGCATTCTGATGGATGTGTTGAAAGAGGGTACCATTCGAAATGTATTCATAAACCAACAATGGTATTCTAGTCTCTAAACATATGCCATGGAGCCTCACCACATTTTTGTGGTTTATTTGCATCACAATTTCAAGTTCATGCTGGAAATTTCCCTTTACTAGAGACTCGTGAACATCTTTAGGCTTCTTGACCGCGACCATGGTTTCCCCCACTATTCTCCCTCTATAGACAGAACCAAAACTGCCCTCGCCGAGCTTATTGCTATCATTATAGTTGTTGGTTGCTTTCGCCAACTCTGCCTCCGTAAAAATTTGAACCCTGTGGTGTTTCAATAGCTCTCCTCCATTTCGCTTGAAGTTTCTCTGTTTGCTTCTCCTCCTCCACGTGTTAAAGACTAAAGCACTAATAGTTATGAAGAAGAAGGCCACAATAACCGCTGCCAAAGGATAAATGTTACATTAATGATTCAAGCATGTAATCCTTACACGGTCCACATAGTTCATAAAAGAAATTAATTAAAAAAAGACTATCCATTTTGCATGATTTATCTATCTTTCAAAATATAACCACTCAATTAAACAGTGATATAAATGATTTCGGCAAAAGAACAATCAAAGTGCCAAAATTTGACACAATGAGATATTTAAGTGCCAAAAATTAAGAAAGTGACACTTAAGTGTCATTTTTTTTGAAAAATGTGACACCCGAGTGCCAATTATGGCAAACCCTACCGAAAATCCTACATGGCAATATTTTATTATTATTGCTCACCTACATGACCCGCCGGAAGTTGACTTAGCAAAGATAGGCCAAAACAACGTTGTTTTGATGCTGATTTAAATTTTAATATAAATATTAATTAAATTAAATTTAAAATCAAATATTCAAAAAAAAAAATGTTGCAGAACAGCGAGAGCTTAGTCCTAACCACTACCTCTTTGCCGTCGTTGGGAAGTGGCAGCAGGGGTCGCCGAGCCCTAGCTAAGGGACGGTGCCTCTTTCTCCCCCCTCCCTTTTTCAATAAATAAATATATGTTTTGTCTCTTAGTTGAATTTAATATAAGTATTAATTAAATTAAATTTAAAACTAAAATTTATATTTTAAAAAGAGGAACAGAGGTAGAGATTGCAAGCGGTGAGGGCTGAGCCATGGTTGCCGCCTCCCTACTGTTGCTAGGAAAGGGCGGTGACGACGGGGGAAGGGTTGGCCGGGGTCGGCGAGGGCTTGTGAGCCCTCGCCCGGATCTGGGGCAAGGGTCGTGACCCTCCTCCTAAATCCGGCAAGGGTTGCTAGCACTTGCCTAGTTGGGCTAAGGGCCATCACCTGCTAGGGGGTTGCCCCAATCATTGGTGGCCCTTGGCCTAGTCGGGTGAGGGCAGGCAACCTTTGCCCCTGATTTGGGCGAGGGCTTGGAGGCCCTTGCTCGTTGTTGGCCCTAGTCAGGGCCTAGTGACACCAGCTGACTCTTCCCCTGCCATCGCCAACCCTTCCTGGTGATAGTGGGGAGGTGGCGCCCTGCAATCTCCATCTTCCTTCATATTTTTTATTTTATTTTTAATTTAAATTTTGGTTTTAAATTTGGTTTAATTAATCCCCACATCAACAGCTTTTTTATTTTATTTTATTTTATTTTATTTTAAATTTAAATTTTGGTTTTAAATTTGGTTTAATTAATCCCCACATCAGCAGCAAAACAACGTCATTTATTATACTTGTCTAGCTATGTCAACGTGCAAAATGACGTCATTTTGCACTTGTCTTGTCGAAAAATCACAATGTCAGCATTTTAACTAGATTTTCTTGCCACTTTTACTTAACTAATCCATTTTGCTCCGATTTTGGCACTTAAGTGTCATATTCCTAATTTTTGGCACTTAAATATCCATTCATGCTAAGTTTTGACACTCTAGATGTTATTCTCTCAAATGATTTCTATAATAAATGGGCTACAATTAATGTAACGATCCTTATATTGAACTCAATTGAAATACGTACTACTAGAATCTTCCATAACTTCTCCAAATGTTTCCTCGATTATAATGAAGAAGGTTTGTAATAAATAGAAGAAAATAAGGAAGCATTCACCTTATATTGTTTTAGCTCTTTCCATTTATAAATGGCACGAAAACCAAGTGGAATTTTTTTTACCAATTATGCATGTTTTGATTATAATGATTGAATGTTTTTGTCTGTCCTATTGGAGGAATCTCTAATAGGTGAGGTTACGAACATAGATAATATCCAAAATTGTGTTAAGTATCTTTGCATGTGTGATGTTTATAATGTATGATCCGCCAATCAAAACCATGATTGAAAGAGATTTCTTCTAGCGAGAGATGAAAGAAAACATAACCATTTTTATCTAAAAGTTAATTGTTTCTCTAAAACTAGTTTTAAATTGGGATGTGGAGGCAAGGACTAGGATCACGTCCCTCGTCCCTTGAAATGAAAACTTGGCCGCCACAGCCCCGTGCAGGGCACCGTCATAGAATTAATCATTCTTCTCAAAAGAGCTAATCCACTTACTAGATAGCCTTCTGACATTTTTCTTTATTTTTGACTATCTTTATAAAAAAGAATGGCCACGGGTGGATTTATACAAGAAGAGTGGCCTCATTGGTTGGTTTTAAAGAGCCAAACAAACTCCAACATTCACAAATTAATTAATGTGGGAAAATGTGAAGATGAAATACATGGAAAACAATTTTACCACATTGCTTACCTAAAGAACTTTACAAGCTTTCATCTTCTATAAAAACAAGACTTATAAGGAGAAGTGGTTGTTCTTAGGGTTTTGTTATTGTTATTTCATATCTTTAGAACAAATATTACGAGTCAAATAAAAGATAAAAGAATTTCTTAAAAGTGTAAAGAGGGTAGATTCGCCAGCCGGGGCAGCGCTAATGCCTTGCAGGGTGGATTCGCTAGGCATCAGGCGGCCTAATGATTTGCCGGGCATTTTATGCGGGGAAATTTGTCCCGTTCGAGGAGGTGCCCATCCTTTGTTTTAAGAAACCCGCTCCCACAAGCTTTAAGTTATAAATCTATCCCTTTTTGTAGCTAATGTCTAAATATATAGGTTTAGTTTCACTAACTTCAAATAAGTTAGATAGATGGGAAAATGTATTTTTATACCTTGGGAAAAACTAATACATCCACCGCAAAATCTCAATTATTATATGGATTATTATACTGCATAATTTCACATTACACAATCATTGTACTAAGATTTTCCACATGTTCAATAGCTTCATTCTATTTAGGGATAATGGCACAAATAGTCTTTGAACTTTGGCTTAATATGTTATGTAATTTTTGAACTTTTAATTTGTTCAACACAGTCCTTAAACTTTGACCTAATGCAATGTGGCCCTTGAACTTTCAATTTATTCATTGTGGTTACTGAAATTTTGATACATATTCGATGTAGCCCTTGAACTATATGAAATTATTCAATGTAGTCCTTCTATTAATTCAAGATCGTGATAATATTGAATATTTTCATACAATTTAGGGACTAATTTGAACATGCACCAAAAGTTCAGATACTACATTAAAAAAGTTAATATTTAGGGATTACAGTGCACATTAAATTAATATTTAGGGATTACATTGAATAAATTAAAAGTTTAAGGACTATATTGTACGACAGGTCAAAATTTAAGGATCATTTGCGTCATTTTTCTTTTTGTTTACTCTCAAAAAATCTATTTGTCTGTTTCTACTCATTCTTTCTTTCTTTATTTTTCTATTTCTCCGTTTCACTTAAATTAGCTTTAGATAAACGGAAAAAAAGGTGAAAAGGGAGGTAAAAGAAAAACAAAGAAAAGATGTTATCCGACACGAGCCTGGGATTACATAGGGACACGTGGCAGCTTGTGACTTGTTGCTTGTTTTGTCGGGGTTTACACCAAGTGTAGTGTAATAATCTATAGGGAAAATGACACAAATGATTTTTAAACTTTGGTTTAATGTATAATATTGCCCTCGAACCTTTAATTTGTTCAATGGTCCCTGAACTTGACCCAATGTACAATACCATTCCTGAGTTTTTAATTTATTGGATGTGGTCTCTAAACTTATTAGTAAATGTTTAATTTAGTCCCTGTATTAAAAGAAAATGATTCAAATGGAAGGGTTTAATTGAACATTTATCAAGAGTTCATGGACTAAATTGAACATTTATCAATACTTCAGGAATCACATTGAACAAATTAAAAATTTATGGACGATTTTGTCTAATAAGCCAAAGTTTATGGATTACAATGTACAAATTAAAAGTTTAGGTACGATATTGCATTTTAAATTAAAGTTCATGAACTTTTTGTATTGTCAAACTAACCGCAAAATCTATGATGAATTGATATAATGCGAACTACCGGTGGATGATGAGAGGATATGTACGAAAGTACCTGCAACAAGCATGGCCAAATGAGAAATTTGGCAACTGACTTTACCATCGCCCTGCATTCCGAATGGGCAATCGCATGTGTAGTTCCCGAGCTTATTTCTGCACTTTCCATGACATGGGTATACTTCTGGTTCCTTGCACTCATTGATGTCTAAATTATGCAGAAGACAAATTGAACCATTATCTCAGTCAATTGCAAAAACAAATTGAACAAGTAGGTGCATGGATTATGTTACACATAATGCTATCGGATTTAGGTTTTGGTTATAGCTTCGCGACACGTCTACCCTCTTTTAAGATATTTCTTCTTTCTCTACTCTCAGCTCTCTCCGCGTCGACTTTGAGCTCAACAATGGTGTTGTGTTTCGCCACTGGCGGAGATCGAAGTTGCCTCGAACTTTATACAAGACCCCTTAAGGGCACATGAGCTCGGACAGGATCCAACATACAAAACTTGTGGAAATGGAGCTTTTGCAATGCACATGAACCCTACTTTTCCAAAGCAAGGCAGAGGGGGTGTCGCCATATTAGATATGCTCACCGGGGACTAGGATTGATCGGTTCCCGGTTCCTAAATTCTGGGACTAGGAACCGGACCGACTGGTTGTGGAACTGGGAACTGGACCGACCGACCGGTTCGGTCTGGTCCAGTGGAACCAATAAATTTACTGTTTTGGGCCAAAAATAAAATGAAAAATAGGATAAATTTGAAGGAAATAAGGTTTTTTCTTAAGAAATTTAAAAATATAAATTAACCGGTTCAGTTCGGTCGGTCTAGTTCCCACCTTGGAACCAGGAACCGGACCGCCCTCTTTGGGAACCACTCAAAACCGGCTAGTTCGGTCCGGTCCGGACGGTTCTTGATTCGGGTGGTTCCTAGTGCACACCCCTACTGGGGACGACAACTGAGCTTAGGAAGGAGGACGTTGGCCTTTACATAAATAATATGAGCCATTATTCAATTAGCTAGGTGGATGCGCTACTATGTGTATCATTAAATACGATGTGCTCGTTAGATCTAATCATCTAGATGCATTTTAGTATGCATACCATGTTTAATGAAAATAAATGAAAGATGGAGCACAGAGATTCAAAGGAGAAACAAGATTGTTGTTGCGCTGGAAATGATGCTGACGACAATAGCAAGGTGGTGGCAACCGCCTTATCTTATTCCATCAGGCAAAAATTGGAACATTAGAAGAAATACTTGCTCAAACCCGAATTGACTCGATTGGGTCTATCGTAACTACTGATAATGGTGGGTCCGATGATCATGCCAGAGATGGACTCAGGTCCAAGTAAAATTCCATCACAGGCCTCCTATTATAATTATAGTATGAGGTAGTACGCATCAAATAAATTAGGACAAAGCAATTTTTTCTCTCCCTATTACCTTCACTCAACCACCGAGAATCATCCCCTTCACCACAGCAGCGTAGTCCTGGGCCACTCGGTGGTCGACACATGGCACCATGTAGCGTGGATGGTCCCATAGATGAAGCCTCTCTCCCCCACTCTCTCTTTCTACTGTTCATGGGTGACACGGATGGGCACCAAAGGCTTTGCCCATGAAAGGGGACTGGGTGACCTGCCATTGGCGATGGTCGCCCCCCGCTCGGGTCGATGGCGCAGCCGATGATTTCACCACCCCTAAATGGAGATCTACCTCGTTGTCGTCGGCTTCTCACTGAACGTTCACATGTACACATGTGTATGTATTTATGTATCTGTCTCTATATATCTATGAACATGTTCTCCTCCAACGCCAAACAAAAGCAAAAGAAAAAGATTGGAAAAGAAGAAGACGAAGAAAGCCGAGGCCAAGAAAGGTAAAATATCGGTCGAAATGCTTGTGCTTCCCTTTCAATTTCCTCCTAGTCTTCATCGTTCTCATTTTGATCGACAGCTTCCCAGAAATTCATCACCAATATCCTCCTCCTCGACCAATGACTATGAAACAGAAATAGAATGCGTGAAAAAAAAAATGAAGAGGCTGACTTTACCAAAAAAAGAAAAAAAGAAAGAGGCTGAGAATCTGAGATGATTCACTCGTTTACGGAGGAGAGAGATAATGAAATCGGGCAGGCACTGACAACCGGTCGTTTCTTGGCGGGGGCGGCCAGAACTTGTTGCAGCTATGGTGGGGTTCTTTTCAGTTGTCTCATTTAAGACGAAATTGAGCCTCGCTATCTTCCATCAGTTTTCCCCTAATTTCCTTATTCTCAGATCTGATTATCTTGTCTAATGACGAGTTCTTGTGTTTTACGGTGACAAAAAGTAGGTGGTGGTCAACCACCGGCCTTGGTGGCAAAGTTGGATAAGACCTTGAACCTTGGGGGAAATGTGCAAGGGTCAAACCCGCAAAGATCGGCGTCTTGCCAAGTGTGATGTCGGGATGGTGGGTCCCTCCGCAAGATCACCCGGGGTTTATTTGGTGGTATGCATCATCAAAGGGTGACGACGAACAGCTTACGGGGATCCATGAATTACCAAAAAAAAAAAAAGTAGGTGGTGGGGAAGATGAATAGTTGAGAGAGGGAAAAGGAACGAGACTACGCTATGGTGGTGCTTTGTCCCTGGGACCCAGCCACGCCACGTGGCACCGCGTGGTGATTACTGAGTTGCCCGGGACTACGCTATCACGGTGGAACGAGACTCCCTAATATTTTGTCCTACACCAACACATGGCCCAGCCCAACCATGACACTGACCATCGCATCATCATCCCCGCCACCGTCGAGTCACGGTTTCATCCTCTCATCGTCCAGATTGATGTACTGATGAGTTAAGGCCAAGTCTTCAACACCACACACCATTGCCTCGTCCGTTGACGGAGGAGACCTATAGATATGCTCTCCCTTTTCATGGAAGAGACTTTCAATCAAATCTCATCTCCTTCATGGCGGAGGAGATGGTACCGGGGACTTTTCACAACCGAGATGAGGTAAAAGCCAGACTCACTAAGACAGTGGAGAGAGAGAGAGAGAGAGAGGTCGTTGCCTATGGTGGTGACGGCACTTGTTATCTTCTCCTTAGTGGGGGTGCTGTTGTCGGTGGAGGAGGGGGAGTGTGGATTGGTATAGTAAAAAGAGAGAGAAAAAATGAAAACACGGCTGTGGTCTGACGGCGCAAGAAGGATGAGGGTGGGCTCACCTAAGGTGGTGGCCGAATGATGGTGGCCATGGCAGTGGCGTGAGGGTCAAACCGGAGGGTGGAGGTAGAGGTTGAGGAGAGAGAGAGAGAGAGAGAGAGAGAGAAAGGTGCACAAATCTACCGGCTGTTAGTTAAATGGGTAAAACTAGATGGAATCATATAGTAGTCTTCTCTCCGGTTCTTTGCTTGGTGATTAATTAGTTAATAATCCACACAATATATTATAATGCATGAGGAGTCATATGTGTTCATTACCTTGACAACCGTGGGAGCGATTATAGGGATTCCCGTCGTACCCAGGCTTGCATAAACAGCGATAACCCGGTCCATTCGCGAAGTCATAGCAGTCCGTGTTGTTGCCACAGGCATAGCCCGACTGGTTCAAGCTGGCCTTTCCGCAAGTCACGTCCCATTCGACCATCCAGTCCAGAACTAGGTCCGAGCTTTTTCCTACTTCCTTCAAGGACGGAAATTTCCTGTTGGATATATTGAATGACCTGTCATCCACCACGAAGGCCAGTCCACAGGCGTGCCCGTCGAGGGGCTCGATGCGATCGTGATCGTGGAGGGGCTCGATGCGATCGTGGAGGGGCTCCATGAAAATGTCGAGCATCTTAAGCCCCTTCGGAATGGATGTTTGACAGCAACCAAGACCAGAGCAAGTGGTCTCATTAGCGAAGTCGATGGGGTAGCCGCAGTAGGAGAGGCACCCGGTCCCAAACTTCCCATCTGGGTCGGACATGAGCGCATAGGTGTTGCAGCCGAGGACGGTGAGCTTGTTCCGGGCGTCCGAAATTCTGTACGGTGGATAAGGAGTTAGATCGATGCCCATTCCGCTCTTGCCTCGTGCCTGGCCATCTGGAATGTAACAGGTGGATATTTCGGGGACACTGATGACCATGGTTGCATCCTCGACCGAGATATAACGTATCGGACAATTCCCCCCGTAGGCAAGAAGTAGTTGTGTATGGTTCCCTTCAGTGGTGCAATTGAGGAAAAAATCTTGGGACCTTGCACACTTGAGCTCGAGCCCGAATGGATAAGGTATGTCGATGTCCCCACACTTGGTTGCACACTCTCCGGCCACGGTGGGAGCACCACCTTGTCGCAACCACCAGGCCACAGCCACCGGTAGAAGCCACTGCACTACTTTCATTTCCAAAAGATACTCTCTCAGACTCTTTTTTAACCCCTTTGGGACCTTTGTGCTTCTGCCCTTGCTCCTAGAGTGGGATTCAAGTGTGCGCCGTTCACAGCAATCAATTATACGCACATCGACGAATTGGTGAAATGAAGCACAGGGCAGAAGCGCTAATCCCGTCAGTAAAACAAATTGGAGGGACCGATTGCATATATGAAGAAATGCAAGACAGAATAAAGAAACCAGTATACAGAGGACTTTTTATTCAATTGCTGGCACAAAATACAGTTTATAATCTAAATTTTAGAAGTAAATAAAATAGAAATAAAAGGAGCACCCAATAATTGATTTGGGATATTAAGTCAGTGAAAGAAAGAGAATATATTTTACATTAAGGGTCTGTTCGTTTCGCGGAAATTGAGCCATTTCTGAAAAATATTTTTTTATAAGTTATTTTCCAGGAAAATAACAATATTTTTTGGTGTTCGGCTAAAACCTGAAAATGTTTTGGAAAATATTTTTCGGTGTTCGATAAGGAAAATATTTCTAAAGACTTCACCACTTAGGTATGCATCATTTACCGACCTATAAATCTACTAAATATGAACTTGCCTTTAAATCAAAACAAACTTACTTTTATATATTTGTTCCGTCATTATCGCCAAACGCTTGTCTACTATAAAAAATGTTCGTATAGATTTTAAAAGAAGCAAAAGAGAAAAGAAGTAAAGCATAGACAACCCTCATGAGATCTTCTAGTTGAGTGGCTTGTTCTCCCCCTGTGTTTTTTGTGTTCTAATAAATAAAAGAAAAAAGAAGCAAAACATGTAGAGCCATTTACTTGAGTAATATACAACTGCATGGTAGAATAAAAAAAAATGATAAGCGAGAGTGCAACACACGAGCTTGAGATCGATGAGCTCGAGGTTCGCCGCAACGGCTGACAACTAGCCAAGAAAAAGAAGTTGGGAAACAAAGAAAAGAAAAAGAAAAGAAAAAAAGAAATTAGAAATAATTCAAATTTAAAAGAAAAAGAAAATTTTTTAAAAATTCGAACAGAAAAAGATAGAAGAAAAGAAAAGGAGAGGAGGAAATGAGAATTTGTAGAGATGTGAGATAAAGAGAGATCAAGTGAGGAAAATGTTTTTCACTTTTCAAAAGTGCAAAACATTTTTCCTTAATTTAGAAGATTTTTTTCCTTTCATGGAAAATATTTTCTCCAAGCGAATTCATTTTTCGTGAAACGAACGCCGAAAAATCTGAAAAATATTTTCCTAAAATTATTTTTCGCGAAATAAACGGTTCTGGATTCCTATTATGACTTGGTGTTGGACTCTGTGCATGAAAATGACTTAAATAAGGAAATATTGGTCTAACTTTGACCGAGATAATTTACAAATTTTCATATAGAAATATCTCCTCTTAGTTGGACGCCAAGGGGTCATTGAGTGGCCTTCGTTCCATTCGTGTCCAGAGAAAGAGAAAAGTCTTGAAGCGCCGCTTTGACCGACCGCTTAGGGTGGATTTATCTTCACGGAACTACACCATAAATTTAATATTGAAGTCAATTGCATCTTGTGGCAAAATTTGATAATTCCTCCGTGATATTATGAGATTATTTCATGAGAAATTATGAGACTAAACACCGTGTGCGTTATTGAGTGTAATTGAGGGTTTAAAAATCTGAGAGTATTTGAGTGACTTGAGTATAGTTATAATTTTTATTACATCGGTTGATCTTTGGGAGCGTTCATTGTTGCTCCCTTTGTGTACATAAGTTACTACGATTGAACCATGTAGATCTATTATTTAATTTATTTCCTTATCTTGTCTATTTTATTATTCGATTGTTTACTATCGTAACAAACAATTGGTATCAGGGCCTCCCAACAGTCATACGGTAGAGTCATGGGTTGACTTCGACCCAAGGCCTGATGTGCGAGGAGAAGATTGTTAAGGTTGTCTTACGTTAGTTATGGAAGGGGCTAGTAGTTGGTTTATAAGTTGAGGGAAAAACTTACCATTTGAACTAGTTTTGGGGATGAGAGGGTCAAAAATCACCATTGATATCAGAGCTAGACTTAGTTGAGTTGAAGCAAATCAATGGTGACAAAAGAAGGAAAATGGAGAATCGAGAATTTGATGCGGCGGATTAGTTTTTGGAAAATGTAGGTTAAGAAACCAATAAGAAATTGCCATGTCACACAATAGTACTCATAATGAATTTTCTGCGGTACAGAGTGGGACGAAGACTTGCTTGCGAAGTCCGCCTTCTTTTGTTAGAACGTACAAACAACGGCTGACACGGGAAGTCCGTCTTCTATGACGACTTTTGAAGTCCCTCTTCTATGACGATTTGTCAAGTCTTTCCCCGTGTTTCACTTCTGGATTGTTAAAATAATAATGGGTCTTATTTTGTATGTATCTTTTATGAAATGTAAAATTCCAAGAACCTACTCCAGAATTGACCTAATGATAAGGACATTCTCATGTTTTTGACGAAAAAGAAACATGATGGTCGTGGATTCAACTTTCGCCCTGGGGATCTCAACTTTAAGAGGGCGGTTACGGCGGTGGGTTGCGGTGTTAGTTTCCCTCCTGATAACTGGCTAATTATGGTAGAGTTCCTAGATTATAAAAAATAATTCTGAGAACCATTGACAAAAAATATAGACATAAAAAAAGGTATTAGATGTGCCAGCACTATTCTCAAAGACACAATATATCATTCACAAAGTGCAGAAGGTAAGACGAGGCTATCCTTTAAAATTCAGTAAACCTTCTAAGTAGCGTGCACCTCACTAGGTGAAATAGGAACAACAAGAAATGCAAAACCAAAAGAAAGCAAAATAGAATATAGTAGTTTGCGTGTGTATTTTGGCGCATCAACAATGAACAAGATGCCGGTGTTTATAGGCAAGCAAGTAAGCTAGCACAGTAAATGTTGCATCAATTAGGAAAATAGAGCGCGGATGATAACCATTATGTTCCATAAATCAAATTCTAGCAAGAAACAAATTTTTCTATTTCTATTTCTTAGATGAGTTTCTTAGTAAAAATATGTACTTTATAACGACACAAAATTTTTCTCTTCTAGGTATCGTGATCGGCGACCGGTGGCTAACGATGGCGAACAATGGATCAGCGGTTGGCTAGTAGCGAAGGCTAGTGATGAGAAGAGTTTTATTTCTCATTTCTATCATAGAAACAGAGAAATAGAAACAAATTATTTTTCATTTATGTTCCAAATCTATTTCTAGACTAAAAAGTTGTTTCGGAAATAGAAATACGAAATTACCTTACCAAAAAAAAGATTTCCATTCTAAATCTGTTATTGGGAATAAAAAAATGGTTATGGCCAGAAATAGAATAATTATCATGCAAATCCAAACGAAAAGAACACACAACCATAATTTTTCTTTGAATTTCACAATGGCTAGCAATGACTAGTCCAAACAAAAAGAACACAAGCCTTTCGAAATATTTCTTTGATACAACCCCCGTATAATTCAAAAGGCTTTTGGGAAGAGAAAGAAAACTTTGCTGGTTTCACATTGGAGTACAATGCACCGAATCTGGTGTCTGGTTGGACTATGGACCACATCTAGAAGAAATGTGACATAAGTTACAAAACCGTTGGTGAAGCTTATAGCTTCTATAAACCAAGGATACTTGTTGTAAGTTAGAATTCTCATTAATCATATCAAAACCTCTCAATTTCTATCATTCCACGTGGGTTTGTGCTAAATTGGCCATGCGCGCGCTTGGTTTTTCATGAGTGCTTCAGAGACTCATTATTGAGTCTCGTAGGACTGAACCTCTCCACACTCATATAAGTTACTTCATCAACTGTACACTACAAATAAATACACCACCATTTAAGAACCCATCAACTCTTGAGAGCTTACCATCCATATTTCTTTATTATTAAATTGTTAAAAATATTATTATTGTAACGACCTGACTCCAGTTTCAGCCAGCGGGGTTGTCATTGTGACGTCCTAGGCATGTCGCCGGGCCTTTTCTTTATTAATCTTTTTATTACTATTAGCATGCGGAAACATATACATCAACCAACACCCAAACAACACAACAAACAAACAAAAAAAAAAAATAAAAACACAGCATAGAACACTACTTTTATATCTTTACAAACCCCTTTTTCTACAGGCGTTTTTTTGTTTTACATCATCTTTATATATTCGTAGAGGCCAAGAGAATTCCTATCTCCTCTAGCATGACTGTAGTTTCCAAAATTGATGTGAAACTTCAAGACCTACAAGTTTGGAAGATAAAGAGGTGAGTTGAGGACTCATTCAGTAAAATCACTAATCCTCATCTAGGAGGATGACTTGTCATTGAATCAAGCATGCGGACATCTCACGCACTACAACACCGATGGAAAATGAATAGCAAACCATTACTTTTCCTTGATTATATGCATATGTTCATATTGGCTTACCTTCAATGCATAACCCGCTTTTAACTTACCAAATCAGCTACCTCAACTTATCAAACAAGCTACCATTATTGACACTTGATTTTTAATCGATGCATCAATAAAAGTAAAAAACTTGAGGTTAAGGTTTCCAATTGAGACGGAGCCCATTCCTTGAACAAAAAGTGTCATTTTCCATTTCGTTATTTTCTCTTATCATTATTAAGTAATTTTCCATTCATTTTGATAAAAAAAACTAGAAAAGTCAACCGTTTGACTTTTAAGTTGACTTATGGTCAATATCCCGAGTCAAAAGTTGACTTCTTGCACAAAAAAGATTCTAAATGGTCCTAATTTCACATTAGCCAAATTAATTTCTAAGAATTTTAAAGACTTGATCAAAAAAATCAATCTTTTAGGAAAAGTCAACTAAATGGTTGACTTTTTGGTCAAACCATTGACAAATTGGAAAATTCAAAACCCACAAATCATGCTGTTTTTGTCCCAATTTTATTTTAGCGTAGAAAATTTTATGAAAATTGATTAAGAACCTTATTTTCTGAATTTTTCGATTTTAGGTTCAAAATTGATAAAAAAATAATATTACTTCCATTTTAATAATAATTAAGCTTAGTTCCTTTTATGATACTTGACCTAGAGGTCATTATCCATTCACTCATTCAATCAATTTTGAGATTGGTCATGTCAAAATGTGCATTGTTGTTTTTAGCCTTGATTAGGGGGTTCAGATCAATTTTACATGATTTGTGAATGGATACTTCCATTCCACTCATTTTTGTAAGATAAGTTCGACCAGGGTCAATTTTGGGAAATTCATTTGGGAACTTCTCAATTTGAGGAATTTAGCCTTCTCGAACATAAGAAAACCAAGACTTCGATTTGTGAAATTCAAGTTGACCTAGTTAAGACTAAGGTTTAATTTCAAGAATTGTGATTCAACTTCACCATTAAACCTCAATTCAATTTTAGCATAATAGTCGCACCATCAATTCAAAGTCAATTTGGATGCGACAAGTCACCGTATATATGGGCAATTAATACAATAGGTGCCTTTCATTATTAATTGAATTCAATTTTAAAAATTTGCAATTTTGAGTAAGAAATTATATGAAATTGTCTAATTTAGCCTAGAAAGTCCAATCACATGTATCCATGAGGTAAGTCCAATATTTTTCATGATAATTAAGCAATTAGGCTCACAAAAAATTACCGAATTGCTTTATATGAAGATTTTTCTACAAACCAAGATTTTTGGCAGAAAAGCAAAGTAAGGCCGTTTTTGTTTGGGGAAGTTAGAGGGCCGGTTTTGATCACATCTTTGGGATGCAAGTTGGATCATATGACAGGGAATAGTCATGAGATAGATGAGGAAACCTTGCCGGATTTATTTGGACTTCAATTTGAGCTCAATTGGATTTATTTTGAAGAGGATTGAATGAATTTGAGTAAGATTGAAGAGGGAAATGTATCAAATTCGTATGCCATGGGGGGCATGACATTTTGGACCATTTGCCAAGCTTGTTGGGGGAAGTTTGGTGGCTGCAAAGGGCAGAGGGTGAGGGCCATGGATGGTAGGGGCAAGCTGAGGGAGAGAGAGACAAGTGTTGAAGGCTAAGGAG
Organism: Eucalyptus viminalis; assembly: GCA_014182385.1. Classification (NCBI taxonomy): domain Eukaryota; kingdom Viridiplantae; phylum Streptophyta; class Magnoliopsida; order Myrtales; family Myrtaceae; genus Eucalyptus; species Eucalyptus viminalis. The sequence goes on along the minus strand of CM024527.1, from coordinate 16,196,680 downwards.
CCTTTGGGGTCCCCCTTGTTCAGCAGCTCTTCTTCCTCCTTGAATTGACTCCATTGTTGTGGCTTGGAGAGACCTTGAAAGAACTAGAGAAAACTGAGCACATCATCCCCTCCACCGTCGCATGCCCGCAAGGCCACCATTGGCCGTTTTCCTCCTCTGTTTTCCCCTCGTTTCAGTTTTTGCTCAAGCCGACCTTTTGCCAAAGATTTGAGTAAAAAATTAACTTCTCGGATGAATTAGTGAACGAGCCACCCATCGTCGCGAAGAAGACATCTAGATCGTTCCAAAGAGCCCAGTTTTGCCCCAAACGGAGCCGCCAACCGTCCTATACACCGGCGAGAAGAAACCGGCGACCGGTCTGTTGGTCCGCCTGGCAGTTCACTCGATTTCGCCGTTTCAATGTTTTCTTCTGTTCTTCTTCCATTTCAACCCTTCCTCCACCCATATCAACCACCAGCAGATCCCCCTCGACTCCCGGGAGCCGCCGGTTACTGGCCAACCCCTTGCCGAAGCTCCGACCAAGCCCGTTTAGCTCTATTTCTCCTCTAGCGACCAGTTTTTCAAAGTTACAGAGGGAGTACGAATTTGTGGCTGCTGTTCCAGCCTCGGGACCACCTTGGATCACTGTGGTTGAGGTTCCTGAGCCTCCTTGCCACCGTCCATCAGCTGTATGCCGCCCCCAAGCCGCCGGACCTTCGCCTCTCGCCGTTTCCAGCCCTTTCCTCCGCCAGTTCCAGCTTGTTCGGTCAAGATCAGAAGCAGAAGGCCAGCAAGGTTTTGAAGACTTTGAGGCCCGTTTTAGGTGTCTTCCCGGCCTCCGTTGGTGTCGCCGCTTCGAGGTTTATCGACCGCCTTGGCGTCGTGGTCGTTGTGGACTCACCGGCTCGCAAAATCGGTGAGTTTATCCTCTAATCCTCACTTAGTAAGTTAATTATGCTTACGGAGTGTTTAGATTAGTCTGAGTAAGTTTAGGTGGTTAGATTAGACTATTTAAATGTTAATTAGATTAGTTGTTTGATTAGTTTAATGGATGTTTAATTAGGGCTAATTGTATGTTTAAATTAGTGTAATCTAGTTTAAGCCCTAATGAATTATTTTTAATACAATAATTATTTCGAATTTCATAAATATTATTTTATTAAATTATATTATTATAATAGAATATATAATTATTTAATTTTCGAAATTAAATTTAATTATCTAATATTTTCAAAATTATGCCTAGGGATGGTCGGTCGTTAGAATTTCGCACCGATCATAACATTGCAATTGGTTTATGTTTAATTGAGAAATTGAGATAAAATGTTGATTGTGGTTAATTATTCAAAAAGTGTGGAATTGTGTGAAATTGGAGAAGTTTTGGTATTTAACTTGAAAATACCCGGTGTTGGCTTTTGGCATCGTAATTGTTTGTAGGACCAGTTTGAATCGATTGATTGATTGGATTGAGTGAATGGATGTTTATGTGGGGATTCATCCCAAATCTATTTAATGTTGGTATTTGATTGGAATTTTGACCGCGAAAGGTTGTGAGTGGATCTTGAATATCATCGAAGTTCGGCTATGGGTTGTTGGGTCGTGATATACCACCGAATTGGGAGTCAATCATGCCCACTGGGGCCATGATTTGCCACTTGATAGAGGTCGCGTATGCTAGGCTGTGATTTGCCACCTATCAAAGGTTGCGTCCGTTGGGCCGTGATTACCACCTGATAGAGGTTGTGCCTTTTATGGCTGTGATCTGCCACCTATTAAAGGTTGCGCCCATTAGGCCGTGATTTCCACCTAAAGATCAGTCGTGTCCTTTGGACCATGGTTTATAGTGAATGGATTGATTGATTTTTGAAATGTACTAACGTGCAGGAAGGGACTGAAGCGAGGTAAGTCCTCCATCCTATTTGTGTGGCTAGAACGCTCTGAGGTGTACTTTCTTTCTAATCGAGTCTTAGAGGTAGGACTCGCTGAGACGTTGTCTCACCCTGTCGTGGGCTCAACATTTCCAGGTTCTTAGATGGCGGTCGTGGAGGACTCAAAGCCATGGACATTTGTGGAGGTGGAAACCGAAGAATCGGCGAACGTGTCTTACTAGTTCGTCATAGGATAGTTCCTTTTCGTTGAGCCGGTCTATTTTATAGACAATCCAATGTTTTATATAAACCTATGTGTTTATAAGAAAGCTTGTTTGGTTGTGATTGCTTACCTGTTTTTTCTATCCCAAGTTAAATGTTGTTAGGGGATTTGTTTCACTTCTGCATACATAATAAAAAGAATGGGTTGTCGACGTATCCTGGGAAGTTGCATATTTCTATCAACCGCAGAGGGATGTGCGTGCGCTCGAAGGATCAGGGCATGATAGAAACGACGACAACAGGACCCCGGTTGAGCTCAACAGGCATATGGGATAGCCTGGAGTTGTGGCTGGAGTGGAACGACGTGCGAACGGGCACGGTACAACCACGGGGCTCGTAGGCAGTGCAACGACAAGTGGTGGCGATCCAAGTGGCTCGGCGACGGCAGGGGGCTTGGCTCGGCTTCTCTCTGGTTTTTGGGAGCTTCAAATGGGCTGTAAATGGAGAAAGCAAGTCTGAGGAAGAAGAAAAAGGACGACAAAGGCTTGGAGGGTCCCTGAAGCCTCTCTTCTATCCCTTTGTCCCCCTTGAAGAGGTCCCACTAGGCTTGGCTATCTTCCTCAGCCATTTGCAGACCAACAAGCTTCCCTTAGAAGCCAAGGAAGTGGTCCAAAGGTTGAGGACTAAGGGGACCTACGAATTTGTAACATTTTTTCCCCAAATTAGACCAAATCCTCTCCAATTGGATCCAATTCGGCCCCCAAAAATTCAACCAAGGTATCCTCAACCCAATTGTCAATTTTCCTCGCCAATCGAACCAACTTGCATCACAAATACGCGATAAAAAACGGTCCTCTGAATTTTCTGGTAAAAAACGACCTTATATTGAATTTTCGGCAAAAATCTTGGTTTGCTGGAAAAAATCTTCAGAGGATGAGTCGACGTTTCTAAAATGAATTGTGACATGAAAAAATTTTCAATTTAAGAAATCAGATTCAAATTCATGGTTAATTTCAATCTGGCATGATTTTAGCATGACCTAACCGATCAGGTAGCTTTTAGGAATTTTTAGTGCAATTGACCCATGGTGCATCTTCAACACATTGGTGACTTTCGGTGGTCGTGAAAATCTCAAGGTTTCAAATACAAACATAGGGTACCAAAACGACAGAAAAATCGGTCTAATTTCGATCAACGAGAATTTTGCAATATGGTGGAATCACCCACTCTTTGATCACCTATCTCAGTCGAATCAACCTATCTCTAATCTCTAATTGATTTTTAACTGTGCCGTAATGATCTCTGCAGATTAGCACGGTCAAGTAGTCGATTCTTAGTTAAATTCTCAAGTCTATTGCTTTAAAATCCCTTAACAGCTTCACACGTTAAACTAGTTATCTCGTGAGTGATCAGCTCTGAGAATAGGACTATAGGCCCGTTGATGAAAAACCCAACTCATTCAATTGAAACCAGAACTTGAAATTCAAGATGACACATATGCCCAAAGGTAGAGAGCTACTGCATCCTAGGTCAAGCCCCCATTGACTAAAAAAGAGACCATGTAATTGTCTTTACTAGCCTTGTCGCGAGAATTTTTCGACAAGATGTTCAACAACACTTGTCTCAATTTCTCTGAAATGGTTGAGTTGGGGGAATGCATAGAGGGAACTATGAGAGATGGAAAATTGTCCGATCTGACAACTCATAAGTTCATCCCAAAGAAGGACAAAGAGTCAGTGGTAGAGGCTACTTACATTCGGAACCCGTCCACTCAAAAGCTGCATGGCTCACCCGTCCATAAACTTGCCATGGAAGTTGGGAGCTCTTCCTGAAGCTTTGATCGTAAAAAGAAGGCCCTGCAGAAGTAGTTTACTCCCCTACTAAAACCGATGTCCCAATTACTCCCTATGTTGATTGAGCACCAACTGGTGGCTAAGAAGGTCTCGAGAGACAATTTGTTGAAGTTCATCGAGTTTGGTATTAATAAAACCTACGAATACCACATGGGAGAAAAAGGTCATAATGATGACAATTACTACGTTCTTTAAACGAAATCCAGAACCTACTAGATAAGAAGATGCTGACTTTCAAGGAAACCATGCCTAATGTCCAACAAAATCCACTCCCAAGTCATGCTGAAGCTGTTAATATAATTTTTGGAGAGGTATACAAACGCCCCTTTTCTTGTCAATACTCACAAGCTGAATCAGATCATGGCCTACACTGATTGTCGAGAGAAAGGTGATGATATCTCCTGAGAAGAGAAAACAGCCTGCCTAGCCAAGCTAGCCAAATTGGGTGTGATTCAATATGTGCTAAGGGAATGACCGAAGAGCCGATGGCTGTGGTTGTGTTCGATTTGGTCGACAAGCGTGTTATCTCCAAGGTTATACGAGAAGTGAAAGATCCGTGTTTGGGGTCTTTAGACGAAAGCTCGAGCAAGATCCATTCTCAATATGGTGATCGTCGAGCCACAAAGGGGAAGTTCCCAAGTTATCAGTTGGAAGAGGAATGCTCGAATTCCGAATATGAAATTGAATGTAAAGCTTCCCGCACGGATCGTTAGTTCAAGAAGAAAGCTCATAAGAAGGGTGAAGTCGTTGACATCCTTGGTCAATCAAGTGGCAAGTATAATTTTATTGTAAGATACACACCTTTGCCAAGTTTCATGATTTACTTGAAAGATATTATCCTAAGGGAATGGGGCAACGAAGAGGATGAGATCGATCATGTTACACCCATATTGAACAATGAAGGAGTTTATTTTGATGATGAGTCGAAGCCTGAGTACAAGACCTCCCATTGGGTCCATGAATCCGTGAGGAAGGCTCGTAAAAGAGGTGAAGTGGTCGATACCCTTGGGCAACCAAGTGGAAAATATGACTTCATGGTGAGGTATACTCCTCTTATGAGCTTCTTTAGTGACCCCAAGGACATTGTTCTAAGCGGATAAGAAGTGTGAAGGCTTAGGTTACCAAGGCGACCAAGAGGGTCAAAGTAATTAGAAGCGCTTGAACATCAAAGGCAAGAGCTACCAACGCCTCTTACCTCATTCGCTGAAAGGTTTCTTCCCTGGATGTCAAAGCTATTCCAAGATGAAGAAGTTGAAATTTGTTATATCGTTAACCTCTTCCAAGATGACTATGTTGGCGCCATTGACAGATATGAAGTACTTACTGATCCCGTTGTGTAAGAGATGTTCCTAAGTTATGCTTTTGTTTTAGTTGTCTTCCATTTAATTCTCCCCTATGAGAGAATCTCATTTGTTTATTTCAGAGGTTGGGACACCTGGAGTGCCATAACTTGGTATGGAGGGACATTTAAGTGCCATAAATTTGAAATGGTACACTTAAGTGCCAATATCGGAGTAAAATGGAACCCTTAAGTGCCAATCCGGCCAAAATCCAGCCAAAATGTGGATGTGGCATTTTTCGGCGACATGCTTAACCGACGTGGCAATTTATTTATAAAAAAAAAAAGCACACGTGGAGGAGGAAAATGACGTCGCCCCATCCACTGTGCATTTGGCCGAACTAAACGACGTCGTTTTTCCTTAGTGCTAAATGACGTCGTTTTGCTTATTTGGATTTTAACCATTCGTCCATTGGTTCACATGAGATCTGATGTCATCTCCATCGCCGTTCACAGGTCACCGTTCGCAGGTCATCGGTTGCCGTCGTTGCTCGCCGTCGTCGATTTGCTCAGGTTTTTCTCTTCTTCCTTTCCCCTGTGGTGAAATTAGGGCTTTAGCTCGTTTATTAGGGCTCGGACTTGAAATTTGGGGGTCGGCTGGGAAAGCTCAGGCTTGGCTGGTATTGATGTGAGATTTATGGCTCAGATGTGGTGTTACATTCTATTAGGGGGTTCGAATTAACATAGGATCGGCCTCGAAATGTAGGCTCGGTGTAGGGCTCGGTTGGGGGAAAATTTGGGCTCGGTGTAGGGCTCGACGTCGCCTCATCCATTGTGATATGTGATTCATTCAAGGTGTTGAATTGTGATGTGCGAAAGTAATTTGTAGTGGTTGGACGTGAAATGTGCGATGGTGATTGGTGATTGTTAAGGTTCAGAGTATTGGACCTTGGACATGTTCGAATCGAATCTCTTGTTGTCGTGGGGATAGGGACTTCTGGGTGTTTTTTTTTAATAAATTGCATTGTTGAGGACCCATGCTGAGGGATCTCTCCATATTTTAAAGGAATGTGGCGACATAATCAAAGTAGTTGTCGGGTCCCCTCTCTATTTGTCCTTGTCCCGAGGCCTCTTTTCAAGCTGCAGCTGTTGTCTGACCTATGCATCTTCCCTCTTTCTTTTTTATTTTCTTTAATAAAGAGTGTAGGGACCTCCACTTGTAATTGTCTGTCCTTTGTGAATGTGGTCCCAAAAGTTAATTGTATATTTGTCCTATTTTGTTGCAGAAATGGCTCATGATAAAGACTATGTTGCTATCATCGTTTACTACGGTGGAGATTTTGTAATTGGGGAGGATGAGTGGGAGTATGAGGGGGGGATGAGGTTACTATCTTTGTAGATATAAAGAAGGCATCTTATATTGGATTTGTTAGGGATATAGTGACATTTTTGCCTTGTAGAGTACAAAAGTTATTGTACCGTGTTCCCCTGGAAAGGCTTGAGAGATGGTTTGAGAGTTTTGGAAGATGATAATGGTTTTAGGGATGTCTTATATCATTATCTTCATGCTGAAGAGACGAAAGTATTTGTTGAAAACAATATTGATAGTGAGGACGGAGATGATGACAGAGATAGCACCCAAGTAGGAGAAGGAGGAGATGGTATTCAAGCTAGTATTGAGGTTAGGGATGAAGCAGCGCATGATGGACAGGACAGGGAGGAGAGGGGCGCAGATGTTGTTCACTGGAGCGATTGTGACATAGTGATGTCACCATCACTGAATTAGATTGGGAAGTAGCTGAATCCAGCGATGGTGATGATGACGATGACGATTAAGGGTTGGCTGCTGAAGCTGAAAATCTATTAATCTTACGTGACGACGACGATGAGGAGCTTACATAGTCAAGGAAAAAATAAAAGGACTTTTTGTCAAATAGATTTACAACTTTGCAAGTAGCTGATGAAGTTCCAAACAAAGACGAAGGCCCTCAGATGTTGGTGTTGCTGGCTAGGAGACAGATTATGAAGAAGCATCGATACCGCTACTTCCTAGGACGAACTTGAAGAAGATCAACGAGCTATGCGTATAAGGAAAAGTAAGTTTCCTTCCTATAATCCATCAGTTGCCTCTCCTACTTTGTCAGTAGGTATGAAATTCCATGATGCGATACAATTTAAGGAAGCTATACTGAAGAACTCCATTACCGCACAAAGATATACTGATTTCATTAGCAAATACCAAGAAATTTGTAAGAGCTAGGTGTTTGCAGCAAAACTGTCCATGGAAGATTTACGGCGTGTTTGTTAAGAAGAGTGGGTCTTTCCAGATTAGAGTCTACAAAGAGGAACACACTTGTTCCATTAATTTTCAAAACAAAAGGATAACAAGTGCATGGTTGTCCAAGCACTTCTTCGATCCGATCAGGCCGATGCCCGAGATGAAAATTACTAACTTTAGGATGTTTGGTGAAGGAGTGTGTAGGCATCAATGTATTTAGGAATCAGTGCAAAAGAGCAAAGCAAAAGGTGATAAAGATACTTATTGGTTAGTATGCTAAGGAATATGGACAGGTGTGAGAGTATGCTTGGGAGTGTAGGCTGCAAAACCCTACAAGTAGAGTGTATGTAGAGGTGGTTGAGAGACCACTTCCTGATCATGGGACCAAGTTCGATAAGTTCTATGTGTGCTTTGATGCATGTAGACGAGGATTTTTAGCTGATTGTAGACGGATTATAGGATTGGACGACTGTTTCTTGAAGGACTTGTGCAAGGGAGAATTGTTAGCGGCGATTGGAAGAGATGCAAATAACCAAATGTTCTTACTAGCTTGGGTTATTGTAAAGATTGAGAACAAGGACAGTTGGTCCTAGTTCTTGAAGCTAATGGCTGACTTGGAGATAACAAACGGGGAAGGGTGGGCGATCATGAGCGACTAACAAAAGGTAATGCTTGCTTTTTGAAAAATTTAGCCAGTAGTTTGCTTTGTAATATGAACATATAATTTGCTCTAGTATTTCTTACTTTGAATTATTATAGGGATTGCTTTCGGCAGTAGCCGAGTTGTTGCTCCATGCTGAACATCGAATGTGTGCGCGGCACATATATAGAAATTGGGCAAAGACCTACAAAGGGGATAAGTTGTAATTGCAATTTTAGCAATTAGCAAAGAGTGCAAACATGACTGACTTTAGGATAGCCAAAGAATGACTGCTTCAGTTGATAAAGGAATGTTGTGCTGCCCTATTTCAACTAGAACCGAAGCACTGGTGCAGGGCATTCTTCAGTGAGGAGTTCAAGTGCGATAACATCGACAACAACATTTGTGAAGTATTTAATTCGAAGATAATAGATGCCGGATGCAAACTAGTCATCTCAATGCTTGAAGATATACGAGTTGCGATTATGACTCGGCTGCAGAAACAAAGAGATGAGGCTGCAAAGTGGACAAGACAATATGGTCCTAGAATTGCCAAGAAATTGGGTGAGAACTTGGCTACAAGTAGGCATTGTCATCCCATTTGGAATGGAGATGACGGATATGAGATAATGAAGGGTGTTAATAAGTATGTTGTCAATCTGGGAAGTATGAAGTGTTCATGTAGAGCATGGCAAGTAAGTGGAATTCCATGTGCACATGCCATATGTGCCATCCAGTTGAATGGCGACAATACAGATGATTACATCGATGATTGGTACCATAAATCAAAATACCTTGCTTTCTATCAGTTCATGATGCATCCAAGTAGAAGTAGCAAGTTTTGGGAGCCCACGGATCATGAAGCACCTCAACCTTTGCCACTGAAGAAGAAAATTGGAAGGACAAAATGAAGACGAAGAATGGTGGAGGGAGAGGTCTCAGGTTAGCAAAGAATGAGCAGGCAGGGTGCAAAGATAACGTGCTCTTATTGTCGCCTAGCAGGCCACAATATTAAAGGTTGTCAATTGAGGAAGCAACAACAACTGTTGAGGCAAGGTGAAGGGCCTAGTGAAGAGACAGTTGGAGAAATGCAAACAGCAGGGCCAAGTCAGTCGACTGTTCTTCAATCAACAACTAGAACCCCGGTAAGTCATGAAATTTATTTTATGTTTATGTTGCTTTGTCGTTTATCATAAAAATGTACATAATATCCTATTTGGCCTTGTATGTAATGTGCTTGTTAGGTCACAAGAAGAACCCCAGTAAGTCATGCAACTGAGCAGCCTATTCGAAGAAGGCAAGGTAGAAGACGCCCAGCTGATGGATTAGCCCAAACAGCATCACGACCAACTGAAGGATTGGCCCAAGTAGCATCATGGCCAGCTGAAGGATTGACCCAAGCAGCATCATGGCCAACTGAAGGATTGGCCCAAGCAAAGATTATGGCTAGTTCGGGCCGATTCTTTCGAGCGAAGGAGATATCCAGTGGTAAATATAACCATTTGCATTCAGTTTTTCATTTTCTTTACATTATTATATGTCCCAATATTATATTTATGGTGTCATTTGCCTCTTTTTCGGGTTCGAAGAAAGCAAGTTGGAACTCAACTGCCAACTGAAGGGCCACCTCAAGAGTAATCATAGGGGCCACCAGAAGAATCACTACAAGGGGCACCACAAGTACCACCATGAGTACCACCGTAAGGCCCAACAGAAGGAGGTGTCAATGAAGTTGAAGGGCTACATAGAAGGACAATTAGAAGAAGGCCAGGTGAAGGGGCAGCTACACAAAGGCCATCTAGAAGACGCCCAGCTGAAGAAGTGGTCGAAGAAGCCCCGGCTGTAGCTGAAAGGTCCAAGAAAGCAAGAAAAAGAGCCAACAAATCACAAGTTCCTGAAAGTGACGCCCCTATTCAAACAAAAGGGGCACTTGGAAAGAGGTTAAGAAAATATGGCTATGGCCTTTATATAGATGAGCGTACTGGAACAGTTATTCTCAATGTAAATTTTATTGGCTGCATTTAATTTAATTTATGCTGTAGACTTTTGTTGACAATTTATTGCTTTTTTGTAGCCTAGGAGAAGTTCAGAGGATTTATCTCAGGCCCAACTCAAGAATCAACGGCTGCACCAACAAAAAAGAAAACATCATCTGTGCCAACAAGAAAGAAGAGAAGAACCTAGTTGCAATTCCAGCTCCAGCTCCTTTTGAATCAAATTCGGCCTGGGACATTTGCAGCTCCATCTGAGTCAGTGGATACTGAGAAGGTTGAAGAAGAAGTTGCACGTCCAGTTAGAAAGAGTGCCAGAATTATGAATCAAGTGAAAGGCCCATCGAAAGGAGCACGAACAGGGGGTGTCGTGCATATTGATTGATGAGATGAGACGTGATAGAATTTGTGGAGCTTAGGAGTCAAAACAGTTATGTAAACGTTAACGTTATAATAACACTTGCTATGGATGGTTGTCTTTTTTTTTTCTTTCTTTTTTTTTAGTTTGTCATTCATTGATATTGTGAGACTTAATTTCAATATCAATGCAAATGAAATGATCTTGCGCTGCTTGTCAATTTTTGTTGTTTGTCATGGATTCTGCTTTTACTTGCTGTTGCTACTGTTGGTGTTTAGTGGTGGTAGATGGAGTGCTGGTGTGGCTGGTGGTGGTGGATGGTGATGTTTGGTGGTGGTGAGTTTGTTGTTGGGGTGCTAATGTGGTGGCTAGGGTGGTGGTGTGGGTGGTGGTGATGCCTGGTGATTATGGGTTTGTGGTGGGAGTTATAGGCTTATGTTGCACCTACACCTGGTACAAGTGTGCAATTTGCACATCTTACACCATGTGTACTAGTGCAAGCTAGTGCAAGGCTCAGCTTGCACTAGTACCTTGTGTAGCAACACCACTAGCATGGTGGTGGCTGGAGCGCCTAGTGTGTAGTGTGGCTAGTGGTGATGGTTGGTGGTGCAGCTGGTGGTGGTTGCTAGCGCAATTTTTAGAGAAAACCCACAAAAAAAATTGGCACTTAACTGTTCACTTTTAACTACAAGTGACACTTAACTGATCACTTTAATAATAACTTGACACTTAAGTGATCATTTTTTCATCGCGACTAGCACTTAAGTAATTACTAAATACAACTTATGGCACTTGGGTAATCACTCATGTTTGTCTTGTGTATATGTTGGTTTGAATCGAAACAGAGAAGATGATGGTAAACTTATGGCAACTCCATATGACAGCACAAACAACAACAACGCCACAATGATCTTATGGAACAACACAAACTTCTTTGTATCTTTCAAAAAGAAAAAAAAGCCTACATTTAATCTAGAACAACACCATTTTTAACTATGGCAGTCGGAGAAACTTTTTCTCATTTTCAAGTACTTTACATTTAATCATAAAGTACAATAGACAACAAAATAACACCATAATAAACGCTTGGTAACACTTTCGTTCAATTTTCATCATTGAAACTTTATTCTTGAAAGGTTTAGTTGAAGATGCTTGAGCGTGCATTGAGACTTCATTCTTGAAAAGTTTAACTGAAGACGCTTGAGCTTGCATTGAGTCAACATCGTCCAAGTCGTCCACGAACACAAAAGGTGATTGTTGTCGTCCATGAAGTAGATCCAATATCACCTCTGTGGCTCGGTCAGAGAACTTCGCATCGATCCATTTGAAGTATTTGCACTTTGACGCTTCTTTATATCGGGCGCATCCATAAAATCTTCTCCCAGGATTGATTTGAGTTCACGATATTCTTCTTGGACTCGGTAACCCACAAAAATAGAAACGCTGACTTTCTCCTTCGCTTCAGTGAGAGGAAATTGAGGCGCTGCTGCAAGTCCTGCTCTCCATTTCCAAGATTTGATTGATGAAGGAATTTTGGGCAAATGAAAATTAGGGTTCGAGACTTGGATTCAAGCACTTCAATAGGGATTTTGGCCAATTTAGGGTTTTAGATTTGGGGCATTTGGGGAGACGACGTCGTTTTTGGAAGATTTTGGGCTTTTATTATGCAGATGACGTCGTTTCTGGTGAGTTAGAGCCAACTCAGCTCTTCGGCGAGCCACATACGCAATAAAAAAATAATAAAATATTGCCACGTAGGATTTCCAGCAAGAGTCGCCGGAGGTGGCACTTAAGTGTCCCACTAGAAAAAGAAAGTGGCACTTAAGTGTACCATTTTGAAGTTATGGCACTTGGGCTGTTCTTTTGCCGTTTATTTCATTCATATGCTGTAATAATTTGGATCATGAACTTTAAAGATCCAAGACATTATATGTTGTAAAGCAATTTCTGCATTTCAATAAAGCATTCACATTTTTTTGTTAATAAACGCGCGAGGGTATCCTAAACCAATTCTATGATGATGCTTTGAGGCTTGGAATTCTACACAATCTATGGTTTCAAAAGGGTTTATTGGAATGAGGATGTCCAATAATATGAGGACAAGTTCCCTATCAATTTTTTTTTTTCGAAAACTTAGGATTTCAAAGGGATTTTTCATGACATTTACATGCATTGCATTTGTTTTCTTTACATAATAACCATTTTTGTCACACCCCGATCCTCTGAGTACGTGCCCATCCCTCTATGGTTGATTAAACAGCAATGTCTCGGGATGCATCGCCGACCCACATTTTTTTTTTTTAAATGCACATATGAAAGCAGATAAATAATCCCTGGACAACAAGTCAATGGGATAGAAAAGGAGGGCCACATTTCCTTGAAAACCACAACACACCTTTTCACATATAAGAATAATTTATATACATTACTATTCGTTATTTACAAGGTCTACCAAAAGGTCGATTCCCAAGACTAGTTGTCCTAGGACCAACTATTCATACCCGATTGCTAAACCTTCAGAGTCCACAAGATCCGGGTGAGACGGCGGTTATTCCACTACACCATCAGGTGGGTCTGTTAGATCCTCATCCTATACAACATCAATCACCTTAGCAGGGATACCAAAACATCTAAGGGCACCTATCCTAAGACCACAGGGAGTGGTGTGGAACCAGGCTCTGAATCGATTAGGTACCTCTTGGTGTGGGACCTCTTCAACCCAAATTGTGGTCACAATTAACTCGTAAATCCAATTACTTTTAGGATCGGGGAAAACAGAGACTTGCTCGATTATTCTCACGAGACGACCAAGACACCTAGGGGGAGTCGTCATCTGCGAACCTGAAAATGTTATCCCACAACGGGGTGAGACGACATCTTAGCAAGTTCAACCCCCTAAGACTTGATTATGAAGAAAATACGCCCTAAGGGCTACCTAAGCACAACATGGGTCAGAGGACTTACCTTGGCCTCAGTTCCTTCCTGTTAGACAATATAATTCAAACAATTATTCACTCAGATCAAATCATCGATCAATCGACTCAGTTGATTACATGTTAGGACTGTTCACCCAAAGTTGATAAATAGATAATATAGCTCGCTCAAAGCTAAAAATATAGTATACTGTATATATGCTCCTCTAAAGCTGATAGATTAAGGCTCCCAAGGCATCATAATAGACTATATATGCTTGCCCAAAGATGATAATATGTGCTCACAAAAAGCTGATAATATGGTATACTTTTTTTGCTCGCTCAGGCCAATATAGTATACCACTCCAATTACATAGCCAATTTCTCATTTTTATCATATTCGATAAAAATAGCCGTGTGTAGGTACACAGTTGGCCTTAGCTAAAATACCATAATTTCACTTCCATAGATCCCACCATTTTATATAGTCCACCAAAATATTTTTGGCGTTGTAAACCGACGCTCGGTTATTTTCCAATCAATTACTGAAATTAAATCAATTTAAGAATAAATTCTAGAAATGCAATTCATGCACAATCAGCACAATTTAAAGCTCAAGTAAATAAACAGATTGCACCACTGCAATTAGCATAAAATTATGATCACTGGTTATTCAGGTCTAATTTCAAAAAAATAAATAATTAGTTAAATAATTACGGAAATTAATAAATAAATACCAATAAATCCAACTTTAGGCCAGTAATGTCTAATTGGATGCCGAAACGGACTCGGAAAAATTCCAAAGTTCATTAAATAAATAGTAGAATGTGTTTATTTGCTAATTGCACTAATTAACCACCTAATATTCATCGGCAAATAATTAAATTCACTAATCTAATCTAATCTAACTACTTAATCTATCTTAGCCTAAAATAATCAACCCTTGAGCGTGATTAACCTACTAAGCGATGATTAGTAAGTTAAATTCACCTTATTAACGATCCGCTCGGATCAAAATGATGGGGATGCAGAGGGGCTCGATAAAATTCAAAGTGGGACTGCCAAGCGGGGCTGGGACGAGCTTGAAAATGACCTCGCAAAACTCACAAATGAGTTGCTGGTTCTGTGGAGACAAGAACGGTGGCTGAACGGGCGCGGCTCGGGGTGGTGTTGGCGGCCGCAGAATGCTGAAAATCGAGTTGTTGTTGGGCCGAGACCTATGGAGGAAAGGTCATGGGCTGTTTCGGTACTCAAATGGAGCATGGGCTAGCTTCGAGAGAGGAGGAAAACGACTGAAAGTGGAAGCTGTGTGGCATCCCAAAATTCAATGTCAAGCCATAAGGTGTGTTAAAGTCTTTAATTAGGTGATAAAATTTCCTAAGGTTTATGCTTTAGCCATTAGTCTTTTTTTAGAATAGATGATGTGTGCATATGTTTGTGAGAATTTAAATTTGATAGATTATGATAATAATCTATGCTTGGCCATGCACTTTATAAATTAAATTTCAATAAACAAAATGTCACAAGACTTTGGCCATGTTGAAAATTAAAATTTAAAAATATTTATAGAAGAAATTCAAAAAAAAAGAGAGGGAAAAAGTCAATTTTTAGGTTGGGCCTTAGGCCCATTGGCCTAAGCTTTTAATGGGCCAAGTTGGCCGGCCCAATGGAGGCCCAAGAGGAAGTGGTCGACCGGCCACAAAGGAGGCCCAAGCCCAAGCCCAAATTCAAGGCCCATTATGCATGCAATAGGACAAGTGACACAAAGGAGAATGCCATGCATTGGCTAGTTGGGAGGCAAAGTAATGATTACTAATGATGAGGATTAGGGGGGATAAAAGGGAAGAGAGAGAGAGAGGGGTGGCCGGTTTTTCCCCATTCGGCTGAGAGAGAGAGTGAGAGAGAGAGAGAGGTTTCGAGAGAGAGGAAGAGTGGCCGAGAGAGAGAGGAGGAGGAACCGCCGTCCGTCCGCCGTGTGCCGCCGTGCTCGCCGCCTTACGCCGTCGACCGACCGGTCAAGAGGCAAGTGGGAGTCCTCTAGCTGCTCTTGCATGTGTGTATGTTACTTGCATGTTGAATTTTTGGGTGTTTAGGTGAGAAAAACCGAAGTATGGATGGTTTGTGTTTGAATGGTCTGGCTGTTTTCGCTCGAACCGTGTGAGTCAGAATGTTGTGTGAGCTTGAATGCATGTTGAGAGTCCTATTTTGGCTTTCATTTCTTCACAAAAGTTGTAGCTAACATCTTGAAATATAACATAATAAAATTTCGTGGAAAATGATGGAGATTTGAGGGGTTAAAGTCTCATCCTACGGAGACCTCAGATCTGGAAAGATTTTACTGACCTTTTGTTGGATTTGTGGTTGCATGTTGGTTTGTGTTAAGAATCTCTCTTCGATTTCTTCATGAAAGTTGTAGGGGACATCTTGAAAGATAACATAATAAAATTTTAAGTGAAATTAACAAGTATAGCCTAGTAAATCGACTAGATCTTGAAGACGGTAATTCTGGAGATGTATTTTGGGACACTCGAGACTTCATGGACCTAAATGACAACCATAATCTGGTTATTTGACTTATATCTCTTCATGAAACTTGTAGAGGACATCTTGATGTATAACATATCCAAATTTCAGAGGAAAGAAAAGAGAGTAGGTAGGTTAAAACTCAATATTTCGGAGAAGTTTGCACTGGACGATGCGGTAATGGATCCAGAAGCTTCGTGAGACTGTATAAAATAATATAAAAATAATCTGGCTTGGAAGTCTTCATAAAATTCGTACGAAAATGTCTTGGCTATAACTCAGTAAAATTGCGTAATTTTTGGAGGCTGTATGGATATTTTAATCGAATTTCTTCGGAAACCGTGCATTATGTGGTTTCATCCGAAAATCATATGATGTTTTGTAAAAATTGTGAGATTGTGTAAAATTCTATTTGGCCATGTATTTTGCATGTAATTATCATCCTGTTGGCTTGTTTTATAATTGCTTTAATTTTTATAATTTTGGGAATTTATAGATATTAAATTTAATATTTATGAAAATGGCAAAAGTTGGAATTTAAAAATAAATAAATAAAAAATAAATAAAAAATAAAAATAAAAAGGATTATTTTATTGGCCATAAATTCCATTAAATTTATTAATAAATAATTATACATTGTTGCATGTATGATAAGGTCTTGGTGTGTGCATGACATTGAATTGAGATGCATGTGTGAATTCTATGCCAAGAATGACTTGTTTGATGTCATGTCATATGCCATGCTAAATTAAGATTGAAATTGGTAAATGTGGATAATGATAAGTGAGGAGGTGGTTGTGGTGGAGGATGATGCCCGGAATGTATAGAGATGCATTGCCGGATGGCCCTGGGAGATTCAGGATGCCCGGAATGTGGGGGTGCCGGAAGCCCTGTCGGAGGTTTCTACTCGAAGGGAATACCTCGCGATGCCAGGATTGGGGTGTGGGATGCCCGGCCAGGGAGTGTAAATGCCGGAAGCCCTGTCGGAGGTTTCTGCCCGAGGAGGATGCCTCGTGATGCCAGTTGGGATGCGAGATGCCCGGAATGTGGGGGGCCGGATGCCCGGTGGTCTGGAATGGCTAAATGCCGGAAGCCTCGGAGGTCTTTGCCCGAGGGGATGATAAAATTGATGATTTGAGAAATGGGTGATGTGGTGATCAAATGGGAGGTTAAAAGTGGAAATTAAACTATGGCATGATGATATGCATGATGATATGCATAACGAAGATGATGATGATGATGATATAAGATATGGCATGATGATATGCATGATGATATGCATGACAATGATGATGATGATGATGATGACATAAGATATGGCATGATGATATGCATGATGATATGCATAACGAAGATGATGATGATGATATAAGATATGGCATGATGATATGCATGACGATGATGATAATGACATGTATGATATGATGATGCCATGATGATGATGACATGTGTGGTGTGGTGATGTCATAATGATGATGACATGTATGACATGATGATGATAAACATGTATGTGTTATAATTTGTGATGATGATGCATGATAGTATGCGCATGGCATCGAGGTAAATAACGCCGCAAATGCATGTATGACTTGTATGATCGTTGAGTGGTTGTTGGATTCCTTATCTGCTGAGTGGTTGTACTCATCCCTTTGGGGACCAACATTTCAGATTAGCAGTATGCCGCTTCCTGCCGTCGCGCGGGGTGCATTTTACGGGTTACCGTCCAACGTCGAGGTAGAGTGTGAGGAGTACAGCTGTCCTTCTGTGCCTGGACTAACATACATACGTGTGCCCTGTTTTGTCTCGTACGACAAAGGCCTGGCTAGGGGCCCGATTGTCCAGGAGTTTGTCTTCGTCCACGTTCGCCGCGATGGGGTGATGAGAGGGATGCTGCCACCGCCACCGCTTGACGCATCGGACTGGGTGTGAGGCTTGTGCGCGACGAGTAGGGGCTATTTCTTTTTGGATAGTTAGCCGACACTTATGATGGGGGTTGTACACATGTGATGTAGAGGGTCGAGGGTTCTTTTTGAGGTTTTAGGCTGGACATGGCTAAGTCCTAGCTTTTCCTTTTTGATGTACCGACCCAAAAGAAGTCCCGTCTTGAAAATATATGTAAATAAAGTGTCGTGGCTCGTCTATAAAAATTATGGTGATTAGTGGTGTGTATTGGTATCATGGTTGGTAGGGGGAGAGATGGTGATGCTTTATTTAGCTTCCGCTAGTGAGTCGCGCTAGGACCGCTTTAAAAAAAAATCAAGGAAAAAAAAAATTCCTGTGAATAACGACGCTTCTTCTAAGGGTAGAACAAAATGGTAATAAGATGTAACATCGGTGCTTGTGGCGACATTCGAAGGGTTCGGGGCGCTACAAGCTGCAAGGGCTGATGTGGAATGGTCGAACACTTGTGGTGTCGTAAGGAATTTCGGTGGGGTAAACGTGGGGCTGCTGAACTCGAAGAAGGTGGGGACGGTCACGAATCAATCATGACAAAAGGGAAGAAAAAGAAATGAAGGCAACGACAGAGGACTTGGTGGGGGCAAAACACTAGCAGGCTAGCAGGCGAACAAAATGAAAGAAAAACAAAACCGAAGGAATTAGGGCGAGGTTGATAAAGCTAGTGGAGTTAGCAAAAAATAACAAAATGAAAGAAGGCCGTCAGTCTTTGTGGGGCAGCAAATCAATAAAAGAGAAAAGAACACGTGCAGGGGACAAAGGATAAAAGAAAGAGAGAGAGAGAGAGAGTTATAGGGACGACATTGTTGGATAAGACTTGATAAAGTCAAAGAAGAAAAAACTAAATGGAAGACTGTAGAAGGATGGAACATTGGCCAAGAAAGAAAAGAGGAGGGGGTGTGTGCAGTTGGATGTGGGACCAAAGGGAAGGGAAAAGAAAATAAAATAAAACACCAATATTTTTAATCAACTTCACAACTTTGTCAATTGGTCATCCTATGGCCAATTTCTTCCCATTTTGCACAATTCGAAGTCCAAGAGAAGACCCAAATAAGACGGTCCCTTAATCCCATGAATTTCTTTCGAATTCGAATTCAATTTCATTTTTCTCGGAATCTGATTTTCTGAACAAACTTCTCCGATTAGGGTCCGATTTGTTGCAGAAAAAGCCCACAAAATTTTCTATCACTAATTCACTCACACCATATGCAAAAAATCCCTTCAAATTGGCCAATTCGAATTTCCATTTGTTTTCTAAATTGTCCGAATCGGTTTTTTGTAAAAATCCCAAACTCACCGAAAATTCCTCGAAAAGTGAGTCAATGTTCATAAAATGACTCATGACACAACATAACTTTCAATTTCTGAAATCGAATTCAAATTCGCGGTTAATTTCAATTAAACGCACTTTTAGTGTGACATAGCTTACTGAGTAGCTTTTAGGAATTTTTGATGCAATTTAACCCGTGGTCAATTTTCTTTTAGCCACACGTACCTCTTCAACATATTGGCGACTCTCGGTGGTCATGAAAATATCGACGTTTCAAATACGGATATAAGGTACCCAAAATGAAAAAAAAAATAGTCTAGTGTCGATCGATGAGAATTTTGTAATCAAGTGGAATCACCCCACACTTTGATCACACATCTCAATTGAATCGACCTATCTCCGGTCTTTGATTGATTTTTAATTGTGCCATAATAACCCTTGCAAACTAGCACGGTCGAGCAGTCAATTCCTGGTCGAATTCTCAAGTCTATTGCATTAAAATCCTTTAACGACTTCACCTAAAAGGTCAGTTATCTCATGAGTAGCCATCTCAGAGAAAAACACTATAGTCGTGTTGACGAAAGGCCCAACTTATCCAATTGAAATCAAAATCTAAAAATCAGGATGTCACAACTCTTCCCCTCTTATAAAAATATCGTCGTCGAAATTTAAACCTCTACCAATCCTTGATGAAAAATGTGAGGGTGTTATTGCCTCATCGATTCTCACTTTCCTATATTGCTTCTTTAGTCTTGTGGTGTTGTCAGACCACTTTGACTAAGGGGACCATCTTTAAACACAGAATTTGCTCTTTCTGAACCACCAACTGAACTAGGCTCCCTATGTATGACATTATGTCGTCTACATCTAATTCTTCAAGATTTAGCACATGGGTCGTATCAGGCTCATATGTCCTCAACATTGACACGTGAAAGACATCATGCACTTGCGCCAACCTTGGTGACAATGCAAGACGATACGTTAGGATCCTGATTCTCTCTCTAGAATCTCAAAGGGACTTACGTACCTTAGTTTCAGTTTTCCCTCCTTGTCGAAGCGCAAGGTATCTCTCATTGGTGACACCTTTAGAAGGATGTAATCAGTAATTTGGAACTCTAAGGGCCTTCAATGGTCAAAGAAAGTTTTTGGCAGCTCTTAATGGTTTGAATCTGTCTTTGATCATAACAACTTAATCACTAATTGTTGAACTAACTCTGGGCTATGATCTTTCAATCTCTGACCTCATCTTAACAAACTGAAATTTTGTACACTCTGCTTTACACTGCTTCAAACGGAGCAATCTGATTGTTTTGCTGAAACTGGGAATCCTCGGGTCTTGATTTGATATAAATTCGTCACTGGCACTCCCTGCCGACGAACTACCTAATACATATACACTTATGCATGCCTAATCAAATCGAGATCTTTTTGTACTACACTGAAGTGAGTCGGTTTCATCCATATGTTGACCATTATCCCAAAATGGAATCATTGCCGCTCTGGTTCCTTGATAAGCCCGTCACAAGGTCCATCATGACATATTTCCATTCCCACTCAGGACTCTCGAGTGATTGTAAAATTCCTTCTGACTTGCATTACTGAACTTCCATTTAATAGCACATTTGGCACTTGCAACTTGTCCAACAATATCTACCTTCATATCGGTCTACCAATCGAGTTGGTGCCGATTCGACCTACTTTGTATTATTTGGTCAAATATCGCAATTGCTATAGCGAATTCTAACAAGGTCTCTTCCCTGAGTGCGACATCGTCAGGTACACCCAATCACTCTCGGAACTTGAGTGTTCTACCCTCACACATGTGAAGGTCAGCCTCTCTCTTATCAATATCCTCTTGGAGGATCTTTTGAACATCTCAGCCTGTCAACGGAAGCGTCTGCTTCTAACCTGAATATCCGGTTCAATTCTGAGGGTGGCCATAAAATTCGAAAATTGGCCTACCTCAAATTCGAAAACTGAATCTTGAACTTTTTCTAGTAAGGTCCATACTTTAACCAGCCTATGCACAATTGAAGACTCTCAACTCAACGCCTCAGTGACTTCTTTTGCTTTTCCAAGGGGATACCATATATCAACATCCTAGTCCTTTAAAAGTTTTGATTCACAGCGTTATCTCATATCTAATTCCCTCTGAGCGAATAAATATGGAGACTTTGTTGGTCAGTGACGATCTAGAACCTTTCTCCACACAACTATCTCTAAATCTTGAGTGCGAAAATTATTGCTACAAGTTCTAGGTCATGCATCAAGTAATTCAGTTTATGAGGTCTCAACTAAGGGGACACGTATGCAACAACTCTACCATGTTACATTAGCACGAAACTCGGTCCTCTGAATGACACGTCACTATAGATCTTGTATCTTTTAGGACCAGATGGAATGGTCAGCACATATGCGGCAGTCAGCTTCTAATTAAGCTCTTGGAAATTACACATGCACTTGTCTATCCCCACGAACTTTTCTTCTTTCTTTAGGATTGAGTCAACGGTGACAGTAATGCTGAAAATCCTTCCAATTCATACGACTTTTGATCTCTGATATTGTTGTCGGTCTTGGTCCACTAACAACTATTTCGATTTTGGTCGGGTTCATAGAGATTCCTTCGCTTGAAATCTCGTGACCATTCTCAGATGATTCTTGTGCTCCTCAGCACTCCTCGAACACATTAGAATATATTTGATGAACATGATCATGAACTGATCTAGGTATTCCTGAAATACTTGGTTCATCAAATCCATAACAGTAGCTGGAGTGTTCACCAGGCCAAACGATCTTACAATACTCTCATAAAGACCATCTCGAGCACTAAATAGTGAATTCAATATGTACTTCTTTCTGGCCCTCGACTAATGATGCCTTTTTCTCAAGTCGACCTTTGAAAATATCGACACTCTTTGCAACTGGTCACACAATTGTTGATCTTCAGCCATGAATGTTTGTCCTTGGTCATCACCTGATTGAGTTGATGATGGTTGATGCATAATTACAATGAATCATCTTTCTTCACAAACAAAACCAGTGTTCCCCAAGGTGATGCATTGGTATGTATAAATTTCTTATTCAGTAATTCTCGCATCCGTACCATTAGTTCCTTTAACTCAGACAATGACAACAGGTAAGAAGCCTTAGTGAGTGGTTCTATCCCAAGTGCTAGCTCGATTGCAATTTCTATCTCTTTCTTTGACGATGGCCTAACAATCCTTGTGACAAAACATCTAGAAGTTCTTAGACTACTCAGATGTCCTCAATCTTTAGTTCTCCAATCTGTCTTATCTATGACAATCGCCAAGTAACTTTGGCAACTTCCGTTTAACAAACAGGTTACTTTCCAACGACGAGTAATGAAATCGATGGTCCTTCTCGACTCCCAATAAACTCGAAACTCCCACATGCTAATGGATTAGACTGGAAAATTTCACGTCAATAATCCACCACTATGAGAGGCTCCTTGAGTCAAGTCTGTTCATCTGTTACGTCAAAGTTATATCTCAGCAACTAGTCGAGTACAACTATAGTTAGTGGTTCTTCTCCTACAACCTTAACCCAGAGACTAAAATTCCACAAATTTAATCCCCAAAACTCTACTATGTTACTCTGATAAAATCATTCCAAAAACACTCTTCCTTTGATCAGTACATGGTTTATTCCATTCCTATTCCTTTTGCCATCCTAGTAGCATCCTATATGCGGTAGCAGTGCTTATATTCTCTTGGACTCATACTGACAGTCCCTCACTTGAAGACCACTCTCACTACAATCAAAGCATGCTCTAATTATACCGAGACACTAGGTTGATCCAAGCGTCCCTCTACAAACTTGGCATTCATCTGGTGAGTCCTCTGACTCCTGTCGAATGATAGCAAGCACTCTTACTTGCACCTGGGTCTATCCCAAATACCCCACGGTGTGTTCTATAGTGCATTCCTGCCGATCTATCCCATCAGCCTTTGAGGACCTTTTTCTAATCAGGTAACCCTATTGGTCACACTCAAAACAAGCACCCGTTTTAACAGGACAATGGGCTAATCCATGTCGACTTCCATCATCACGACACACTCCATTCCGATTCATTACTGACCTGTCCATCCCACATTTCCAGTTGGACGCAATAGGCTACTTTTCTCCAATCATAAGCTCCTTCCCAAACTGGTTTCCACCTCTACTGAATTTAAACCTCAACTCGAATACAATGGCTTGCTCCTAGATCACATCTTCATGTTGGACCTCGGTAGGTGTGGCAGCAACAACGGTTACGGCACTAGCAGCGACAGTGACAGCGGCAACAGTGGTGGCTTGATCGTGAGCTTACTCGCTCAACCAATTCCAAGGAACACTAGTGCCTGAACGATCCCATTGAACCTAGGATCACCCGGTACTGCTACCCTAATACCGGCCTACGGCGGTACTCTTACACTCACGTGGCCTAAGCCAACGCTCTTTCTTAACCACCCCGGGCACCGATCCTTGTCGGCGTTCCACCCCAAGTCTCAAAGGCTACTGCCCTCTTACTAGGAATTCTCAGCTCCTGATCACTCATGCTACAAGATCTTTATAGAAACCTATTTTCTAATTCCAATACCATATTAGAATTTGAGTGATTCACCAAATAAGCTACCAATCAACTATCACTAACATGCACCAGCATGAAGTAAATGTCATTCCTACTAACTATCCCATGACTTATCGTACCTTATCACTCCAAACATAGACCTGCTCTAATACCACTTAAACAGGGATGCCACGCCTCGATCCTTCGAGTATGTGCCCATCCCTCTATGGTCGATTAAATAGCGATGTCTCAGGACGCATCTGTGGCATCCTAGAATTTCATGTCAACCCTTAGATGTGCTATGATCCATGGATAGGTGATGGAAGCACCATCAAATTATATTGTAGCCATTAGATCCATGATTTGCAATAAGATTAAGGGCAAGCTTTTCAATGGGTAATTATTTGATAGGAAAATTTTATTCTTCGCCATGTGTTTTATAAGTTAGAATTTATTCATTTATGATTCAAGTTTTATGGCCAAGTGAATAATTAGGTATTTATATAAGTGGGATTTAGAGTAGATTATTAAAAAAGGAAGTGGGCCAAAATTCTTTGGCCAAGACCAGCCCACAAGAACCCCACCATTCGATCGACCCAAGAAGCCCAAAGGGAGGGCTGCTGTCAACCATGGAAGAGAGGAACAGAGGGGGAGGAGTCCGGCCCATTCGACCCATCATGTGCATGGGAAGAATACCAAGTGGCTAAGGGGATTGGCCAAGTGGCATTTGCATGCAATCTAATGATTGCAAATCATTGCAAGAGGGAAGTAAAGAGAGGGAGAGTGGGCGGAGAGAGTGAGGTAGCTGAGAGGGAGAGAGAGAGAGCTACCGTGTGAGAAAGGAGAGAAAGAGAGGAAGAGAGGAAGAGAGAAAGGAAGAGGGAGGCCGTTCGCTGCCATGCATGCCGCCGAGTCGCTGCCGTCGAGCTACCTTGCCCCGCTATTCTTGCTTGTTGTGTTCTGCTTGGATTAGAGGCAAGTAGAGCCCATTTATATACCCTTTGCTTATTGTGTTATGTGTGTGATGAATGGTAAATTTCGGATGTGGATGAAGTGTGAAATTTCGAAGCTATAAGAGTTGTGTTCTAGCCTAGTGTTCTGTTTCTGGAAAAACAGTCCGACCTTTGATGATTTCGTGAGTTGCATGCGATGTTCTAGTGGGAATTTGGTTTCGACTTCTTAATAAAAGTTATAGAGGACTTCTTGAAGAGTAACATATCAAAATTTCAGAAGAAATGAACAAGTATAGACCGGTGAAACAAGTATCCCAGTCTAATTTCTGGAAAATAAATAATTAGTTATATAATTGCGGAAATTAAAAAATAAATGCCAATAAATCCAACTTAAGCCCATAATGCCTAATTAGACGCCGAAACATATATGGAAAAATTTCGAGGTTCGTTAAATAAATACTAGAACATGTTTATTCGCTAATTGCACTAACTAACCACCTAACATGCATCGGGAAATAATTAAATTCACTAATCTAATTTGATTTGAGCACCTAATCTATCTTAGCCTAAACTAATCAACCCTAAGCATGATTAATCTACTAAGTGAGGATTAGTGAGTTAAACTCACCTTATTAACGATCTGCTCGGATCAAAACAACGAGGACGCGGATGGGCTCGATAAACTTCAAATTGGGACCGCCAAGCGGGGTTGGGATGGGCCCAAAAATGGCCTTACAAAACTCACAAATGGGCTGTCGATTCTGTGGAGACAAGAACGGTGGTTGAATGGGAACGGCTTGGGGTGGCATTGGCGGCCACGGAATGCTAAAAATCAAGCTACTGTTGGGCCAAGACCTACGAAGGAAAGGTCATGGGCTGTTTCAGTACTCAAATGAAGCATGGGCTAGCTTCAAGAGAGGAGGAAAACAGCCGAAAGTGGAAGATGCTAGGGCTGATGTGGACTGGTCGAACACTTGTGGCGCCGTAAGGAATTTCGGTGGGGTAAACATGGGGCTGCTAAACTCGAAGAAGGTGGGGATGGCCACGAATCAATCGTGACAAAAAGGAAGAAAAAGAAATGAAGGCAATTACAGAAGACTCAGTGGGGTTAGAACACTAACAGGCAAACAAAATGAAAGAAAAACAAAACCGAAGGAACAGGGGCAGGGTCAATGAAGCTAGTGGAGTTAGTGAAAGAGAACAAAATGAAAGAAGGCTGTCAGTCTTTGTGGCGCAGCAAATCAGTATAAGAGAAAAAGAACACGTGCAAGGGACAAAGCATAAGAGAGAGAGAGAGGAGAGAGAGAGAGAGAGAGAGAGAGAGAGAGAGAGAGAGAGAGAGAGAGAGAGAGATAGGGATGGCATTGTTGGATAAGAATTGATAAAGTCAAAGAAGAAAAAAAAAATAAATAGAAGACTACGAAGGATGGAATGTCGGCTAAGAAAGAAAATGGGAGGGTGTGCGCAAATGGATGTGGGACCAAAGGGAAGGGAAAAGAAAAGAAGAGAAAAGAAAAATAAAATAAAACACCAATATTTTTGATCAACTTCACAACTTTGTCAATTGGTCATCCTAGGGTCAATTTCTTCACCATTTTGCACAATTCGATGTCCAAAAGAAGACCAAAATAAGATGGTCCCTTAATCCCATGAATTGCTTTCGTATCAAAATTCTATTTCATTTTTCTCGGAATCCGATTTTCTGAACAAACTTCTCCGATTGGGGTCTGATTTGTTTCGGAAAAAGACCACAAAATTTTCTGTCACTAATTCTCTCACACTGGATGCCAAAAATCCCTTTAAATTGGCCAATTCGAATTTCTGTTTGTTTTCCGAATTGTCCGAATAAGTTTTCTGTAAAAATACCGAACTCGCTGAAAATTCCTTGAAAGGTGAGTCAATGTTCCTCGAATGACTCATGACACGACAAAACTTTCAATTTCTAAAATCGAATTCAAATTCTTGGTTCATTTCAATTAGACATGCTTTTAGTGTGACCTAGCATACTAGTAGCTTTTAGGAATTTTTAATGCAATTTAACCCATGGTCAATTTTTTTCGAGCCACACATACCTCTTCAACACATTGGGGGACTCTCGGTGGTCAAGAAAATCTCGAGATTTCAAATACGGATACAGGGTACCCAAAATGAAAGAAAATCGGTCTAGTGCCAATTGACGAGAATTTTGCAATCGGGGTGGAATCACGATACTTTGATCACACATCTCAATCAAATCGACCTATCTTCGGTGTCCGATTGATTTTTAGTTGTGCTATAATGACCTTTGCGGACTAGCACGGTCGAGCGGTTGATTCTTGGTCGAATTCTTAAGTCTATTGCATTAAAATCCTTTAACGGCTTCACTTGACGGGTCGATTATCTCATGAGTGGCCATCTCAGAGAAAAGCACTATAGTCGCGTTGACGAAAGGTCCAATTTATCCAATCGAATTTAGAACCTGAAAATCAGGATGTCACAATTTTTTGTTGCATCTCAAGCATGACACTTTACATAATCATGATAGTCATATGCATGGCTCAAATTCGTGTCCAAAGATTCTCGTGAACCCAATTATTCTAATTCAGAATATGAACATGGTCCCAGAGTTATTGAAAGAGAGTGGATCAAACATGAGGAGTCTAAATTGCCCACTATAAAGCAGCCTGTTATTGTAAATTTAGGGGATTGAGAAACCCCAAAGAAACGAAAAGAGGGGCAAGTCTTTCTCAAACAAATGTTGACAGATTGGTTAGGCTTATGAAGGAATACCAAGATGTCTTTGCTTAATCCTATGCTGATATGCTAGGCTTGGATATCGATATCATGGAACATGCGTTACCTCTCAATCGAGACATTCCACCTAAGAAACAAAAGCTTAGAAGAATGAAACCTAAGTTATCCAAGAAGATTAAGGAGGAAGTCAAGAAACTATTAAAGGTGGGTTTCATCAAAGTCACCCATTATGCCGATTGGATCGCTGATATTGTCCCTATCATGAAGAAATATGGGTGAGTCTGGGTACACGTTGATTACCATGACTTGAATCAAGTAGGCCCTAAGGATGACTTTCCTTTGCCATATAACGGCATCCTAGTTGATAGCATGGTAGTACTCGAACTATTTTCTTTCATGGATGGTTTCTCTAACTATAACTAAATCCAATTGAAAGAAGAAGATAAGACTAAAACATTTTCATCACCTCGGGGGACCTTCTATTATAAAGTTATCCCTTTAGCCTAAAGAATGTGGGGACAACTTATCAAAGATTTGTGGTGGCATTATTTTATGATATGATGCATAAAGAAATTGAAGTTATGTCGATGACATGATTGCTAAATCAAGGCAAGGCAAAGATCACATTGAAGTGTTGAGAAAGTTGTTTGACCGACCGAGAAAGTTTAAGCTGGGACTTAACCCCGTGAAATGCATATTTGGGGTAAAGTTTAGGAAGCTTCTCGAATTATGATTAGTAATATGGGGCATTGAGATTGACACCTCAAAGGTGAAAGCCATTTGTCATTTAAAACTTCTTTCTACCATTAAAGAAGTCCAGAGTTTATTGGGAAGACTAAACTATGTAGCAAGGTTTATCTTCCAATTGTCAGAAATGGCAAAGCCATTCTTCAAGCTATTGAAGAAAAATGCCAAGATTGATTGGGATGAAGAGTGTCAGAAATCTTTCGAAGAACTCAAGCGATATCTTTCGTAACCACCGGTTTTGTTACCGCTTACCCAAGGCATACCCTTGATCTTGTACCTTACCGACCATGACGAGTCTCTGGGAGCTATGTTAGCGCAAAAGGAACCAAAAGATGGAATGGAACGTGCTACTACTACCTTAGCAAGAAGTTCACTTCTTTTGAAGTCTGATATCCTAAAGTTGAGAAAAAATGTTTAGCCCTAATTTGGGTATTACACCGATTAAAGTAGTATACTTTACACCATTGCATTCTGCTAGTGATTGAGAACAACCTAATCGAATATCTTTTAGAGAAGCCTACGCTAGTTGGAAGGCTTGCCAAATGGCATATACTACTCTTTGAATTCAATACCCAAAGTGTGGCACAGTAATCAAAGGTCAAGCCATATATGATATATTAGCTGAAAATCCCATGAAGTCTGATGAATGGGATGAGGTTGATGAAAGGATCCATTTGGTTTCACATGACAAATGAACCATGTATTTTAATGGTACTGTTAACCTCTCTAGTTCTAGCACTAGGGCAGTCCTAATATCCCCAACGGATCAACATTTTCCTATAGCTACAAAATTGGTGTTCCTTTGCACCAACAAATTTTCAAAATATGAAGCTTGCATCCTTGGTCTATAGTTGGCCATTGACATGAGAATCAAAAGATTGCAGTTTATGCTGACTCTGCACTTATCATTCTTCAAGCAAAAGGTGAATGGCACACGCGTGATTCAAAGTTTTTTCCTTACCATGAATATATTGAAGATTTGGTTAAGGAATTCAAAGAAGTCTCTTTCAATTATTTGCCAATATCTCAAAATTAGTTTGCTGATGCATTGGCAACATCATCATCGATGCTACAAGTGATTGATGGCTTAAATATCGATCCTTTGCAAATCAATATCTTGAAAGAACCTGTTTATTACATGGTAGTTGAAGAAGAACCTGATGTAAGCCATGGTACTATGACAGCATGAACTACTTTCGAGAAGGTAAGTTTCCCCAAAGAAGTCAAGTCACTAACCGGAAGTACTTGACAAAGTTGGCATCCAAACTCTTCCTCAGTGAAAGAGTTCTTTACAAGAGATCTTTTGATTTGGTCCTACTAAAGTGCGTTGATGCGCAAGAGGCCAACCTCTTAATGAGAGAAATACATGAAGGAGACTATGTTCCTCACATAAATGGTCACCTCCTGGTAAGAAAGATAATGAGTCTTGGTTACTATCGATTAACCATAAAAGCCGATTGTATTCAACATGTATGGTATTATCACCAATGTCAAGCTTATGGAGATAAAATCAATGCTCCTCCCAATGAGTTACATCAAATGTCCAAGGCATGGCCTTTCTCAATGTGAAGCATTGACATCATTGGATTGATTAATCCCAATGCATCAAATGAGCACTGCTTCATTTTGGTGGCCAATGATTACTTTACCAAATAAATCGAAGCCCATTCATATGCCCATGTCATTGCAAAAAGTCTGATGAAGTTTAGTTGTCGTGACATCATCACTCGATATAGAGTTCCGGAAGTGATTATCACTAACAATGGATCAAATCTAAATAACAAAGTAGTGGATGAACTACTCAATGAGTTTCACATTCACCACTTGAATTTTTCCCCTATCGCCTATAGTTAAATGGAGCTATGAAAGCGGCCAACAAGAACATCAAGAAGATTATGGTCAAGACAGTTGAGAATTATCACATTGGCATGATTGGTTGCCATATGCCTGTTGACACTAGATTTTTAGTTGATACATCATTAAAATGTAAAAAAATTGAGATTAGGCTTTTCTTGAAAAAAAAATGCCGTTTTTCATTTCATTCTTTTGCTTTGTTATTTTTAAAATGATTTCTTATTCATTGCCATCGAAAAAAAAAAAAAAAAAAAAAAAGGATTGATTTTTGGTCAATCTTTTGATTAAAAGTCAACTCGAGTCAAAAGTTGGTTTTTTTGTACAAAAAAAAGCTAAACAGTCTTAATTTCACTTCGATCAAGTTAATTTTCAAAAATTTCAAAGATTTGATTCAAAAATCAACTTGTTAAAAAGAGTTAACTAAATGATTGACTTTAGTCAAACCTTTGACCAGAAAAAAATTGAAAATCCTCAAAACACTTTGTTTTAATGTCAATTTGACTTTACTGTTGGAAATTTCACAAAATTCAATTTAGAATATTTTTTTCCAAATTTTTGATTTTACATTCAGAATCGACCAAAAATAAAATTACTTTTGTTTTGGTCAAAATTAGGTGCAGCTCCTTTTACGACATTTGGTGTAGGGACTATTTCTAATTCACTCTTTTATTCGATTTCGGGAATTATCATGCCGAAAAATGAATTGCCATTTTAAGCCCTAATTAGGAGGTCTAAATCAATCCTTCATGAGTTGTCAACGGATGATTGTATTCCATTTTGTTTCTTGAGATATGTTTGAATCTGGGGTCCATTTTAAGAGATTCACTAGAGAACTTCCCAATTTGAGAGTTGAGTATAAAGAAATCAAGCCATTGAGCTTTAATTTGAGAAATTTGGATTGACCCATTCAAGACTATGGTTCAATTTCATGAATCAAGGTCCAATTTTGATATTAGACCTCGATTCATTTTTTACCTAAGTTTTGTCACTTTAATTCAAGGTCAATTTGAATTCAATAGGCTATCCTAAGCATGGGTAATTAGTCAAAAAGGTTTATCACAATATTAATTGAATTTAATTTCAATTAATTTGTGATTTTAAGTGAATAAATGCAAAATTGCCCATTTTAAACTATAGGTTCAATCACGTGTACCCATGGCTTAGGTTCGCTATTTTTTTTACAACAATCGTCAATTAAATCAATAGAAAACCCATAGATTGTATCATGGGGTGTGACGGCCTAATTTTCTGATTCTGTTTTCGATTGAATGAATTGGGCTTTTCATCGACATGCCTATAACCTTTTTCTCTGAGCTAATTACTCACGAAATAACTAATCTATTAGGTGAAGGCATTAAGGAATCTCAACACAATAGACTTGAGAATTCAACCATAAATCGATTGTTTGACCGTGCTAATCTACAAGGGTCAATACGGTAATGTTAAAATCAATCAAAGATTGGAGATAGGTCAATCGACAAAGGTATGTGATTAAAGTGTGGGTGATTCCACCTAATTACAAATTTCTCGTCGAGTGGCACTAAACCAATTTTTTTTATCGTTTATGTACCCTATATGCCCGTATTTGAAACCTCAAGATTTTCACGAAAACCGAGAGTCGCCAATGAGTCGAAGATGCACTATGTGGCTCGAAAAGAATCGACCATGGGTCAAATGTGCTAAAAATTCCTAAAAGCTACTAGGTAGGTTATGTCAAGTTAAAATCGCGCCCGATTGAAATTAACCATGGAATTGAACTAGATTTTAGAAATTGAGAGTTTTGTCATTTCACGATTTATTTTATGAACGTCAACTCATCCTCTGAAGAATTTTTGGCAAATCCGAAATTTCTGCAAAAAATCAAAATTGGATTATTTTGGACCGCGAAATTCGGAGGCTCATTTTTTAATGCACTTTTGGCCATCAAGTTGGATCTTTTGGCAAGGAAAATTGTGGAATGGATGTGGATACCTTGTCTACTAAATGGATGTGGATACCTTGTCTACTAAATGGATGTGGATGAAAGTGATTTTTATTTTCCATTGCATCATGTGCCATGATAAGACCTAAATTGGTAAATGTGGACAATGAATAAATGAGGAAATTGTTGTGGCGGATGATAATGCCCTGGGAGTATCAGGATGCCCGGGATGGGGGGGTGCCGGATGCCCGGAATGTATAGAGATACATTGCCGGATGGCCATGGGAGTATCAGGATGCCCAGAATGGTTGGGTGCCGGAAGCCTCGGAGGTCTTTGCTCGAGGGGATGCCTCGTGATGCCAGTTGGGATGCGAGATGCCCGGAATGTGGGGGTGCCAGATGCCCGGTGGCCTTGAGTTGCATGAATGCCGGAGGTTTTTCTCGCGATGCCAGGATGCGGTGCGAGTTTAAAGTTTGAGATGAAATTGATGATCTTGAGAAATGGTGATGTGGTGATTGAATTGAAAGTTAAAAGTGGAAATTGAATCATGCATACATGACATGATATGATGATGATCACCTATGGCATACATGATATGATATGATGATGAACACCTATGGCATATATAATATGATATGATGATGATCACCTATGATGATGAGGACATGTGTATGATATGATGATGTCATGATGATGACGACATGTGTATGACATGATGATGATAATAGGTCTATGACATAATGATGATGGTATATGTATGATATGATGGTGACCTATGATATGATGATGTCATGATGATAATGACATGTGTATGACATGATGATGATAACCTATAACATGATGACATGTATGTGTTATGATTGTGATGAAGATGTATGATGGTATATGCATGGCTTCAAGGTAAGTTTGCTTGGATGCATGATTAACATGTATGATGTTGTGCTTGTATTGCATATTGCAATGAGTGCTTATTGGATTCTTTTACTTGCTGAGTGGTTATACTCACTCCTTCGGGGACCAACATTTCAGATTAGCAGCATGCCGCTCCTTGCTGACACGCGGGGTGTTTTCTACGGCCTACCATCGGATGTAGAGGTCGAGTGCGAGAAGTTTGATTGTCCTTATGTTCCTGGTCTTACATATATTCGAGTGCGATGTCTAGTTATGTATGATGTGGGCCTGGCTAGGGGCCCGGTTGTCCAGGAGTTTATATCAGTCCATGTTCGACGCAACGGAGCGATGCATGGGATGTTGCCGCCACCACCGCCTGATGCACCGGGATGGGTGTGAGTGCCCGTGCGTGACGAGTAGGAGCTGGATCTTTTTGGGATAGTTAGCCGACACTGATGATAGGGATTTAGCACGAGAGTTGTAACCGGTCGAGGGTTTCTTTTTGAGGTTTTAGGCCGGGCGTGGCTGAGTCCTGGCTTTTCCTTTTGATGTACCGACCCAAGAAATCCCATCTTGAAATATGTAAATAAAGTGTCATGGCTGTCTTTTACTATGATGTTTAGTGGTGTGCAATTGTATCATGGTTGTTTGAGGGAGAGACGACGATGTTATATTTTGCTTCCGTTAATGAGTCGCGTTGGGACCGTTTTAAAAAAAAAAAATCTGTCTATGATTTACGACACTTCGGCTAAGGGATGTAATTAGGTGTAACGCCAGGTGCCTGTGGCGACCCTAGGTGGTTCGAGGTGTCATAGCGCCCCTTTTTGGTATCAAAGCGAGTGATATAGGTGGAGTGATAAGGAGCCTCATTTGGAAATTGAGGAACATGATGACAATGCACACCATAGGATATAAAATGAAATAATTGAATAACGGGTGATGAGTATTCACTCGTAGATCCCTAGTAGTTAATTTTGAGTTGCCTTTAGGTACCAGTAACATGTATATGTTACTTATGTAGTAGTAGTGGTTGCTTTGAATGGAGGCAGTGAGTCTCTGATTATTCCTGAGGCAATGCTTGGAAATTGCAAGAAAGTCATGGTGCGAGCTGGAAGTGCTCATCCATCTAGGGCTGAAGCCTCTGCTGCAAGGGCTGAACCCCGAATGGAAGACTTCCTGCAGGCATTGACCAATATTGGAAATCTGATGGAAAGGTAGGCGTAGCAACAGCCCGGAGCAGAACGCCGTACTTAAGGACTAGTGGAGCAATTTCTGAAGCTGAAGCCACCTAAGTTCAATGGAATGGGAAGTCTTGAGGAGGTGGAGCAATGGATTGATGGGATGGAGCGAATTTTCCGGCTGTTGGACTGCACTAATGCTGAGAAAATAGTGTTAACAGAGTACCAGCTGGAGGGAAATGTAAAGTTTTGGTGGAGAGCTTCAAAGGAAATAATCTTTCCAGCGGGTATTGATGTTAACTGAGAGGAGTTTGTGAGAGCTTTCAATAGAAAGCCTTTTTCTGATTGTGCTAAGGATAGGAAAATTACAGAATTTGTTCAACTAGAACAAAAGGAGCTGACAGTAGACCAGTATGAGGCTAGATTTTCTGAACTGTCTAGATATGCTCCTAGGTTGATTGAGGATTAGGAGGAAAATGCTAAGAGGTTTCTGAAAAGGCTGAGGACTGACATCAGAAAGCAACTAGTGCCTTTCAACATAAGAGATTATAATGAGATTTATGAAAGGGAACAGTTAGTGGAGCAGGAATTGTTAAGACATCGGTCAGAGTTTAAGAAACCGTTGAATTTTAATGATGTGAGAAGGGGTAAGAGACCTTATCCTGGTCAAGGTCAGACCTGGAATGTGAAGAAGAAGGGTAATTTTGGAAATTATGGGGGAGTAAGAAGTGGTCCAAATATAGGGAAAACGCCCTATCAGTCTGGTGTTTGTCAAAAGTGTAATGGGCGACATGGCCCAGGACCTTGTAATGGACGACTTAAATGTTTTGGGTGTGAACAAGTGGGTCATCTTAGGAGAAGTTGCCCACAAGAAAGGTCGCAAGTGAGTGTTGGCTCGGTGCGACAGGGATATCATAGTGCCGTTAGATCGAACTTACAAGGGAATCCTCAAAGGCCACCAGCACAAGGAAGGGTGTATGCGATCACCCAAGAGGAAGCGGAAGCTTCCAAGAATGTTATCTCAGGTACGATCCTTATCAATGGTGAAAAGGCATATGCATTGTTTGATACGGGTGCAACGCATTCATTTGTGTCTGAGAGATATAGACGTTTGAATAAGATAGAAGTTATGCCTCTTGAGATGCCTCTTTGTGTTTCCACGCCTTTAAAGGATATGGTATTGTCTACGCTGGTGTGTGGGAATTGTAAGATATCAATAGAAGGAAAGGATATGGAAATAGACTTAGTTGTAATGGCCATGTATGATTTTGATGTTATTATATGAATGGACTGGATTGTTACAGGAGAGTGATCCAATTCGTTTTACCTGATCGTCTAGTTGTGAATTTTTAGGAGGTCGACCCATCTTCTTGTAGCACTTATTTCGGCAGTAGAAGCCTCTAAGTTACTTGATAAAGGATGTCAAGGATACCTAGCCATAGTTAAGGATTATGCAAAGAAGGAACCTAGACTTGAGGAAGTTCGTGTAGTTAACGAATTTCAAGATGTATTTCCTGAGGAATTGCCTGGATTGCCACTAGAGCGGGAAGTTGAATTTGAAATTGAGTTAATGCCTGGAATGGGACCAATATCAAAAGCCCCATATAGGATGGCCTTAGTCGAATTGAAGGAATTGAAAGTGCAACTGCAGGAGTTGCTTGATAAAGGATTCATTAGATCAAGTGCTTCACCTTGGGGTGCACCGGTCTTGTTTATGAAAAAGAAAGATGGATCGATGCGCTTGATCATTGACTATAGGCAGCTGAACCAGATGACCATTAAGAATAAGTATCCTTTGCCTAGAATTGATGACCCGTTTGACCAACTCCAGGGAAGTTCGGTTTTCTCTAAGATTGACTTAAGGTCGGGATACCATAAGTTGAGAATTAAGAAGGAGGACATTCCTAAGACTGCCTTTAGGACTCGTTATGGACACTACGAGTTTCTTGTTATGCCATTTGGATTGACTAACGCGCCGGCTGCATTTATGGATTTAATGAACAAGATATTTAAGCCCTATTTAGACCAGTTAGTGATTGTATTCATTGATGATATTCTGGTATATTCAAAAAGGGCCTAAAGAGCATGAGCAACATTTGAGGATAGTTTTGCAGACCACCGAGAGAGCATAAGTTGTATGCCAAGTTTAGTAAGTGTGAGTTTTGGCTGGACCGTATAATATTTTTAGGGCATGTGGTATCGGAGAAGGAATTGCAAAGAGACCCGGCTAAAGTTGAGATGATAATAAATTGGCCGAGACCGACGACACCTACTGAAATACGAAGTTTCTTAGGACTGGCTGGTTATTATAGGAGGTTCATTGAAGGATTTTCGCGATTGGCAGGACCTTTAACCAAGTTGACCCGAAAGAATGTGAAATTTGAATGGAATGGGGAATATGAAAGGAGTTTCCAGGAGCTTAAAAGGAAATTGACCTCGGCTCAATCCCGACTATACCGACTCGGACTGATGGTTTTACAGTGTATAGTGATGCATCTCACAAAGGACTGGGATGTGTTTTGATGCAACATGGCAAGGTCATAGCCTATGCTTCTAGACAATTGAAACCCCATGAGCTGAATTACCCAACGCATGATTTAGAGCTAGCAGCTATAGTGTTTGCCTTGAAGATATGGAGACACTATTTGTATGGGGAAAAGTTTGAAATTTATACGGATCATAAGAGCTTGAAATATCTATTCTCACAAAAGGAGTTGAACATGAGACAAAAGAGGTGGATGGAGTTGTTAAAGGACTATGATTGTGAGATAAGATACCATCCGGGGAAAGCAAATAGAGTAGCGGATGCTCTTAGTCGTAAGTCGGCTGTGGAAATGGCCAGTTTAAGGATGGCAGAATGGGGATTGTTAAAGTCTGTAGCAAACTCAGAATTTAAATTGAAAATGGATTGTCTTACTGGTATGCTTAGTGCATTAAGAATAGAACCCGAGATTATTTAGAAAATTAAAATCTTGCAAGAATCTGACCCAGAGATTTTGAAAGTGAAGGATGTTGTGTCTTTAGGAAAAAGACTGGAATTTCAAGTCTCTGATGATGGAATAGTAAAGTGTCAAGGACGACTTTGTGTTCCCGACAATGAAGAATTGAGGAAGGAAATTCTGTCGGAGGCACATAAGAGTAATTATAGTATTCATCCGGATAGTACAAAGATGTACAAGAATTTGCGTTAGCAATTTTGGTGGAATGGTATGAAAGCAGATACGGCTAAGCACGTTTCTCAATGTTTGACGTGCCAACAAGTAAAAGCGGAGCATCGTAAACCCGCATGACTCTTGAGACCATTAGACATACCAGAATGAAAGTGGGAGCATATAACGATGGACTTGTGCAAGGATTGCCAAGGACATCAAGTGGCCATGATTCTATCTGGATAATAGTGGATCGTTTGACCAAATCGGCTCATTTCCTAGTGGTTCGTATGGACTACCCAATGGATAAGTATGCGGATATGTATGTAGGTCAAGTAGTACGCCTACATGGTGTTCTAGTGACTATTACTTCAGATCGGGATTCGAGGTTTACTTCGAACTTTTGGCAAAGTCTTCAAATTGCATTAGGGACTAAGCTTCAGTTTAGTACTGCTTTTCATCCCCAGACAGATGGTCAATCAGAAAGAGTAATCCAGACCTTAGAGGATATGTTGAGGGCTTGTGTAATTGATTTCAAAGGAAATTGGGATGAAAGATTGCATTTGGTAGAGTTTGCTTATAATACTGGTTTCCAGAAAAGTATAGGCATGGCTCCCTATGAAGCATTATATGGAAGGAGATGTAGGAAACCTGTCTGTTGGAAAGAAGTAGGTGAAAGGAAATTGACAGGACCTGAACTGGTACAAGTTACCATTGAAGCTGTTGAAATTATCAGAGAAAGACTTAAAACAGCTCATAGTAGGCAGAAAGACTACGCAGATAAGCGTAGAAGGCCTCTGGAATTTTGCGTAGGAGATCATGTATTCCTTAAGGTATCTCCAATGAAAGGGTATCTCAATTTGGGATGAAGGGTAAGTTAAGCCCTAGATTTGTTGGACCTTTTGAAATACTCGAAAAGATAGGGGATGTAGCTTATCGCTTAGCGCTACCTCCTAAGTTGGGAAATTTGCATGATGTGTTTCCATGTATCGATGTTGAGGAAGTACCAGTCGGATCCTAGTCACATACTCGATCATGAAGCCATCAAAATGGATGAGAAAGTAAGGTACATTGAAGAGCCCGTACATATATTGGATCGAAAGGAGCAAATTCTTAGGACTAAGAAGATCCATCTGGTTAAGGTATTATGGCGACATCATGATATGGAGGAAGCCACATGGGAAAGTGAAGATCAGATGAAGGAAAAGTACCCCTATTTGTTTCAAGAAGGCACGAGTGGTGTCTAATTTCGAGGACGAAATTCAAGTCACCCTCTAGAGTAATTAAAGCCAATAATTAGGTAATGAAATTCCCTATGGCTTATGCTTTAGCCATTAGTCTCTTTTAAGATTAGGTTATTTGTGCTTGTGTTTATGAGATTTTTAAATTTGATAGATTAATCTATGCTTGGCCATGCACTTTATGGATTAAATTCCTATAAATAAAATGTCACAAGATTTTGGCCATGTAAAATTTAGTAATTTAATTCTTAAAATAAAGGATAAGAAAAAGGGGTAAAAAATTGATTTTTAATTAGGTTGGGCCTTAGACCCATTGGCCTAAGCTTTAATGGGCCAATCTAGTCGGCCCAATTAGAGCCACGGATGGGGCTGTTGTCGCCGGCCCATTGAGGCCCAAGGAGGAGTGGCTGTCGGCCACAAGGGAGGCCCAAGCCCAAACCCAAAGCCCATCTTGCATGTGTTGTGACAAGTGGCAAGAAGGGTGGCATGCATTGGTCAATCGAAAGGCAAACTAATCATTGCAAATGATTAGGAAATGGGGGAATAAAAGGGAAGAGGAGAGAGAGGGTGACCAGTTGAGCTACCGCCCAAAGAGAGAGAGAGAGATTGTGCGAGAGAGGGAGAGTGAGGCCGAGAGGGAGGAGAAGCCGACAGGAAGGAGTCGCCGTCGCTCGCCGTCCGTCTGCCCATGTGCCGCCGTGTTCACCGCCGTGTGCCGTCATTCGTGTGGTCTAGAGGAAATTTGGGAATCCATTTTCTACTCTTGCACCAATGTTTTGCATGTATGGTCGGAATCTCGGTTGTTTGGAGGCATGGGAATGAAGCAAGTGTGGTTGGTTCTTGAGTTGCATGCCGTTTTCGCAAAAACGGTTTGATTCAGAAACTTGTGAGGGCTTGCATGCATGTTTATAGTTCGATTTTGACTTTGAAATCTTCATGAAAGTTGTATCTAACATCTTAAAATACAGCATAATCAAATTTTGTGTAAAATTATGGAGATTTGAGGGGTCAAAATCTCATCCTACGGAGATGCTAGATCTGGAATGTTTTCGCATAAACTGTTTGAGTCAGAAACTTGTGAGGGCTTTCATGCATGTTTATAGTTCGATTTTTACTTTTATCTCTTCATGAAAGTTGTAGATAACATCTTAAAATACAACATACTAAAATTTGGTGTAAAATGATGGATATTTGAGGGGTCAAACACTCCTCCTACGGAGACATCAGATCTGGAACGATTTCACTGACCTTTCGGTGGATTTGTGGTTGAATGATGATTTCTACTCCGAATATATTTTTTACTTCTTCATAAAACTTGTAGAGAACATCGTGAAGTTCCACATACTCAAATTTGAAGCAAAATGAACAAGTTTAGCCTAGTGAATCGGCTTACTCTTGAAAACCGTAGATCTGGAGACGCGGTACAGGTTACCCGAGATTTCATGGACCCATATGGAGACTTTACTTTGAAACAATTACTTATATCTCTTCATAAAAGTTGTAGGGGACATCTTGAAGCAAAACATATCCGAATTTCAGAGGAAAATAAGAAGTATAAGTGGGTAAAAACTCAGTATTTCGGAGAACCATGCACTGGACGTTTCGGTACTAGATCCAGAAGCTTCGTGTGACTGTAGAAAATAATCTAAAAATAATTTGGCTTAGAAGTTTGCATTAAAAATATACCTTAGTGTCTTGGCTATAACCTGGTAAAATTTCATAATTTTCGGAGGTCGGTTGGATATTTTAATAAAATTAGTTCGGAAACTGTGCATTCTGTTTTATCCGAAATTTCATGCTGTATTTGTGTGAATTATAAATCTTGTGTGGAAATTGATTTGGCCTTGTGTTTTTCATGAAATTGTTACCCTATTGTCTTGTCTATCATTAGCCTTAATTTTATGATTTTTGAGAATTTTATGGATATTTAATTTTAAATAATTTCAAGAATGATGCAAGCTGGAATTTAAATAAATTTCAAAAAAAAAGAGAGAAAGAAATAAAAAAGGGCATGCCAAATGGGCTATTTTAAATTGTATGAATTCCATGAACTTTACCTTTATGGATGATTGTACCTTGATGCATGCATGATGATGACTGATAATGCATGTATAGATTGAATGATGAAAGTGATTTTTATTTGCCATTGCATCATGTGCCATGATAAGACCTAAATTGGTAAATGTGGACAATGAATAAATGAGGAAACTGTTGTGGCGGATGATAATGCCCTAGGAGTATCAGGATGCCCAGGATGGGGGGTACCGGATGCCCGAAATGTATAGAGATACATTGCCGGATGGCCCTGAGAGTATCAGGATGCCCGGAATGGTTGGGTGCCGGAAGCCTCGGAGGTCTTTGCCCGAGGGGATGCCTCGTGATGCCAGTTAGGATGTGAGATGCCTAGAATGTGGGGGTGCCGGATGCCCGGTGGCCTTGAGTGGCATGAATGTCGAAGGTTTTTCTCGCGATGCCAGGATGGAGTGCGAGTGTAAAGTTTGAGATGAAATTGATGATCTTGAGAAATGGTGATGTGGTGATCGAATTGAAAGTTAAAAGTGGAAATTGAATCATGCATACATGACATGATATGATGATGATCACCTGTGGCATACATGATATGATATGATGATGAACACCTATGGCATACATGATATGATATGATGATGATCACCTATGATGATGAGGACATGTGTATGATATGATGATGTCATGATGATGATGACATGTGTATGACATTATGATGATAATATGTCTATGAGATAATGATGATGGTATATGTATGATATGATGGTGACCTATGATATGATGATGTCATGATGATAATGACATGTGTATGACATGATGATGATAACCTATAACACGATGACATGTATGTGTTATGATTATGATGAAGATATATGATGGTATATGCATGGCTTCGAGGTAAGTCTGCTTGGATGCATGATTAACATGTATGATGTTGTGCTTGTATTGCATGTTGCAATGAGTGGTTATTGGATTCTTTTACCTGCTGAGTGGTTGTACTCACCCCTTCG
Organism: Eucalyptus viminalis; assembly: GCA_014182385.1. Lineage (NCBI taxonomy): Eukaryota > Viridiplantae > Streptophyta > Magnoliopsida > Myrtales > Myrtaceae > Eucalyptus > Eucalyptus viminalis. The sequence continues at coordinate 16,155,275 of CM024527.1, read as the reverse complement.
GGGACCAACATTTTAGATTAGCAGCATGCCGCAACCTGCTGTCACGGGGGTGTTTTCTACGGCCTACCTTCGGACGTAGAGGTCGAGTGCGAGGAGTTTGATTGTCCTTCTATTCCTGGGCTTACACATATTCGAGTGCGATGTCTAGTTATGTATGATGTGGGCCTGGCTGGGGGCCCGATTGTCTAGGAGTTTATATCAGTCCATGTTCGACGCAACGAAGCGATGCATGGGATGTTGCCGCCGCCACCGCCTGACGCACCGGGATGGGTGTGAGTGCCCGTGCGTGACGAGTAGGAGCTGGATCTTTTTGGGATAGTTAGCCGACACTGATGATGGGGATTTAGCACAAGAGTTGTAACCGGTCGAGTGTTTCTTTTTGAGGTTTTAGGCCGGGCGTGGCTGAGTTCTGGCTTTTCCTTTTGATGTACCGACCCAAGAAATCCCATCTTGAAAATATGTAAATAAAGTGTCATGGCTGTCTTTTACTATGATGTTTAGTGGTGTGCAATTGTATCATGGTTTTTGGAGGGAGAGATGACGATGTTATATTTTGCTTCCGCTAATGAGTCGCGCTGGGACCGTTTTAAAAAAAAAATCTGTCTATGATTTACGACGCTTCGGCTAAGGGATGTAATTAGGTGTAACGCCAGGTGCCTGTGGCGACCCTAGGTGGTTTGGGGTGTCACATCGTAGCCATGGGTGATGTGCAAAATTTGGACCACCTTTGGTGGCTTCTTAGGGAAGTTTGATAAAGCAAAATGGGTAGGGGATAGGGTTGAAGATGTAAGGGCCAAGTAATGAGTATTTGAGACATTTTTTGAAGACTTTTGTGGCATTTGGTTCCCCCTCCAGCTGCAGCTCTCTTCTTCTTCTTCTTCTTCCTTGTCCCTTGGTGCACCATTGTTGTAGTTTAAGAGCTCAAAAACTAGAGAAAACCAATAGAAGACCAGTAGCGTCGAAGCCAAGTCACCGCACATCGTCCGAGCACTGCCTAAGCCCATGTAACTCCCACTCGCGTGCCATCTCCCACACCCGAGCCCTCACGTCGTCCAGCTCGTCGCTCCCGCCCTAGCTGTTGTCGCAACTCCACCTGAGTCGTCTCTGCTACCCATTCAAGCCATTCGTCACCGCTCAAGCAGCCAATAGCCCGCGTGGCCCGTTTCCAGCCAAGCCAACCACTCTACCAGTCCCTTTCAACCTTGGACAGAAGCCGAAGTTTTAGCTAGGGTTAAGACTTCATGAGCATTTTCTGGCCTCTTTCGAACCTTGTTAGGTGCTGTTGTAGGCCAATGTTCCACTTGCCTCCGCGTCACCGTCACAGTGAACTCATTGACTCGCTAATCCGATGAGTTTACTTGCTAAACCTTAATTAGGAGGTTAATTATGCATAGGGTAGGATTAGATTAGGCTAAGCTTGGATTAGGCGGTTAGTTTAGTTTAATTACTGATTTAGTTAGTTAATTAGGCTAATTAAGTGGTTAGATTAGTTTATTTAGGGGTTAATTAGAATGCATTATTTATCTAGCTTAGTGTGGTATTTAATTAGGTTCAATTAGGTGGTTAGATTAGTGTTTTTATCTTAATTAGGCATTTATTTAATTATTTGGCGTTCATTTAATTAATTTTGTAATTTATTTAATTATTTAATATTTTCCAGAAATTATGCCGGGCTAACTGGTCACTAGAATTTCATGCCGATTGGTGTGGTGTGATTAGTTTATGTAATTGAATGATAATTTGTGCAATTGAGTGGTGATTGTGATTTTTATTTATTATTTCAAAAATATGAAATTTTGGTTTTTAATTAAAAAATGCCGAGTGTTGGGTTTTGACACCAATAATATTTTTAGATACTATATCAAATAATGGGATTTTTAAAATAAAAGATATCAATTTTTATGGTTTGATATGACCGTGTACCCAAACACGATTATTTTACAGGGTGTTTTTAATATGAAGAAAACATGCCAAGCACATTATTTAAATTGAGACATTTGAGTGCAAAGGACAATGTCCTTGGCTGGGATTGGATGTGTGCATGAATGTTATGAGAACTCGTCACGAGCTGTTATGTGACACCTCGAACCCTTTGCAAGTCGTCACCAGCGCCGATGTTACACCTTATTACCTTTCTTTCTTTCGAAGAAGTGTCCTAATTCGCAGACACTTTTTTTTTTTTTAAACAAAACAATCGGTCCCAACGCGACTCATTAGCGGAAGCAAATTAAACATCACCATCTATCCCCCTACCAATCCATGATACCAATACACACCACTAATCACCATCATTTTATAAACAAGCCACGACACTTTATTTACATATATTTCAGGATGGGATTCCCTTCGGGTCGGTACAACAAAAGGAAAAGCTAGGACTCAGCCCACGTCCAGCCTAAAACCTCAAAAAAAACCCTCGACCCTCAACATCATACGAGCATAAACCCCCATCAAAAGTGTCGGCTATCTACATAAAAAAGATTCGGCTCCTACTCATCGCGCGCAGGTCTCACACCCAACCCGGTGCATCAGGCGGTGGCGGGGGCAACATCCCTCACATAGCTCCATCCCGACGAACATGCACAGAAATGAACTCTTGAATGACAGGACCCCCAGCCAGGCCTATGTCATACATCACTAGACAGCGTACTCGAATAAAAGTCAGTCCGGGAACAGAGGGACAGTCTATCTCAGCACACTCGACCTCTACATCGGACGGCAGACCATAAAACACACCACGCGTGACGGCAGGAAGCGGCATACTGCTAATCTGAAATGTTATCCCCAAAAGGGGTGAGTACAACCACTCAAGATAAATAAATCCAATAACAACTCAACGCATCACGCAATCATACATGCACGTGCGAGCAATACTTACCTTGAAGCCATGCGCATACTATCATGCATCATCGTATCAATTTATAACACATACATGTGTATCATCGTCGTATTATACATGTCATTATCATCATGACATCATCACATTACACATATCATGTTATATATCATTATCATTATCATCACCATGCATATCATCATGCATATCATATCATCCTCACCATTTTGCATATCATCACGCATATCATATCATGGGTGATCATCATATCACATCACATATCATCATCATCATCATCATCATCATCATCATCATCATGCATATCATATCATGGGTGATCATCATATCACATCACATATCATCATCATCATCATCATCATCATCATCATCATCATCATCATGCATATCATATCATGGGTGATCATCATATCACATCACATATCATGGGTGATCATCATATCACATCACATATCATCATCATCATGATCATCATCATCATCATGCATATAATATCATGCATATCATATCATGGGTGATCATCATATCACATCACATATCATCATCATCATCATCATCATCATCATCATCATCATCATCATCATCATGCATATCATATCATGATTTAATTTTCAACTTTATCTTTAAATTTGATCACCACATCACCCATTTCTCAATCATCAATTTCATCATCCCTTCGGGCAAATACCTCCAACAGGGTTCCCAGCATTCCAGCCATCCCATGGCCATCGGGCTTTCGGCCCCCCACAGTCCAGGCATCTCGCATCTCAACTAGCATCACGAGGCATTCCCTTCAGGCAGAAACCTCCGACAAGGCTTCCAGCATTTACACTCCCTGGCCGGGCATCCCGCACCCCAAATCCTGGCATCGCGAGGCATTCCTTTCGGGCAAAGACCTCCAACAAGGCTTCCGGCCCCCCACATTCCGGGCATCCTGAATCTCCCAGGGAATTTCGGCAATGTAACTATACATTTCGGCTATCATCCTCCACCACAACCACTTCCTCATTTACCATCACTCACATATACCATTTCTTTTTCTCAATTTAACATGGCAATTGGCATGGTATCAAACAAATCACACTTGACATGGAATTCACACTTGCATCTCAATTCATATGTCATACACATGCCAAAACTTTATCCCATACACATCTCAATTCAATACATGTACAAGGACCATGTCATACGCATACCAAGACTTTATCACATATACATCTCAATCCAATACATGTGCAAAGACCTCATCACACATATGCCACACAAATAGAATTGAATCCATGGCCAAAATAAAAATCCATTTTATTTTATTATTATTTATTATTAATATTTATTTATTTATTTATTTATTTAATATCAATGAATTCCCAAAATTACAAAAATCCAATAAATTATTAAACAAACCCATAGGATGATATTTACTTGCAAAATTCATGGCCAATATGAATTTTTTTACCAAATTCCACAATTTTCCAAAACATCCTATGATTCTCGGATTTAAACCAAATGCACAGTTTCCAAATAAATTCAATTAAAATATCTATTCGTCCTCCAAATATCTATTCAATTAAAATATCTATTTTACAGGGTGATAGCCAAGACATTTTCGTGCATCTTTCATGAAGAACTCCAAGTCAAATTCCTTACAGATTATTTTATTCAACCTCACGAAGCTTCTGGAACCCTTACCGCATCGTCCAGAATACACATCTCCGAAATACTGAGATTTAACCTACCTATCCTCTTTCGTTTCTTCTGAAATTCGAATATGTCATGTATCAAGGTGTCCTTTACAAGTTTCATGAAGAGATCTAGGTCAAATAACTAAATTATAGTCGTCTTTTAAGTCCTTGAAGTCTCGGGTGTCTCGGAACACATCACCAGAATCATCGTCTCCAAGATCTAGCCGATTCACTAGGCTATACTCGTTCATTTCTCTTAAAATTTTAGTATTATGTAGTTTAAGATGTTACCTACAACTTTCATGAAGACAAAAAAGTGAGATCTCCAACATAAAGCAACATGCAATCAAGAAATCAACAAGAGGTCAATGAAGATTTCGCAGATCTAGGGTCTCCGTATGATAGAACTTTTGACCCCTCAAATTTCAATCGTTTTCTACGAAATTTCAGTATGTAATACTAAAAGATGTTAGCTTCAACTTTTATGAAGACACCGAAGCCAAAATCGGACTCCAAACACACATGCAAGCTCGAACAAGCTACTGACTTCCACAAACCGAACAAGAACAGTCACACGGCTTGAAAATAACCAACCCTTACCTCGGTTTTTCGCACAAATCACACCTAAAATCGAACATGCAACCAACAAAACAAACATGCAAGAGAATTTACGGACTCCACTTGCCTCTAAGATGGACAAACGACGGCGTACGGCGGACGGACACGGCGGCGACGGCGACTCCTTCCTTCCTCCTCCTCTCGGCCGCTCCTCCTCTCTCTCGCACACCTCTCTCTCTCTCTCACGATTTCTCTCTCTCTCAGCCAAATGAGCAAAGAACCGGCCACCCTCTCTCTCTCCTTCCCTCTTATACTCCCTAAAGCTCATGATTAGTAATGATTACTTTGCCTAAAAACCAACCAATGCATGCTCTTGCCCTTTGCCACTTGTCACATTGGATTTTTAAACTTGATTGGGCTTGGGCTTTGGAGTTGGGCCATCCGGCCACTCCTCCTTGGGCTGGTCGACAGCCTTCTTGGGCTCTAATGGGCCGACTAGCTTGGCCCACCAAGCTTTAGGCTAATGGGCCCAAGGCCCATTTCGAAAATTCAACCCCTTTTTCCCTTCTTTTTTTTGAAATTCTTTTTATAAATATTCTTGAATTCCAAATTTTCATCTCGGCCAAAGTCTTGGGATATTCTTGTTCATTGAAATTTAAATCATATGGCCAAGCATAGATTATTACTCTATTATATCTAAATTTCCACAATCACAAGCACAAATCATCAAATTAAAAAGACTAATGGCTAAAACATAAGCCATGGAAATTTAACACCTAATTAAAGACTTTAACACACCTTAAGCCTTGGCTTTGAATTTCTGGGATGCCACATGTTAAGCTGAACGATGTTCCTTCAAGAATGGCCCAAGTCAATGGATGCCGGTCACAGTAGAGACTAGACTGATGCTACCTTATGGAATGCTATTTAGATGTAGATGTTGTTGTGCTCGATGGTGCGAGATGACGCCCAGCTATGCTAGAAGACCACTGACTGTTGAGTCGACCGTGGCCATTGAGTCGTAACGATTTGACCTTATAATCGAGACCCATGTGATCGTTTGAGATATGAGTGAGACGTTCCAATTGATGTGTGCATTTATTATATGCATCTATGATATAAACTATACTGACATGCAGGGAGGTGCTGAGGCGAGGTGAGTCTTCTGTGATGTGTGGTTAGATTGCCTCTAGGCATATTTCCTTCTTAATCGGGGTTTAGGGCGTGAATCGCTAAGACATTGTCTCACCCCGTCGTAGGTTTAACTTTTCAGCTCTGTAGATGGAGGCTCGTCCAATTCATTTTGGAGGGGTATACAAAGCAGAGTACCGACGTCCTTGTCCCCGAGAGTCCCTGGCTCCATGAGCTCATCGTGACCACTATTTTGGTCGATGAGGGCTTACCTCAATTGGTACCTCATTGGTTCAGGGCGTGGTTCCGTCATGGGCCTAATAGGGTCCAGGAAGGTCCCCTACAGGGTTTTGACGTCCCCGCCATGGCAGTCAATGCTGCTACGGGCAAGGGAGTAGCTGACCCACTTGACGGTTTCATGGTAGACCCGGATCCCAAGTAGATAGGGTCTAGGGTAGGCTTAGCTAGGGAGTTATTTTTGAAACCTCGACTTTTGTATATAACTGTGCGGGCCGACCTTGGTTGTTTATAAAATGGTGTTTATGTGATTTGATTGTCTTGCTTTTTTACCCCATGTTTGTGTTGTCTAGAAATTCTTTATTTCGCTTCCGATTATGCATGATTCGATTTAGGTCGGCAATGTGTCCAGGGAACATTGCAATTTACCGACCACTGAGGGATGTATGCGCGCTCGAGGTTCGAGGCATGACATCCCCGCCCAGAGTGGTATCAGAGCTGGTCAATGATTGAAGTGATAAAGTACGATGGATTATGAGATAGTTAGTAGGAAATGTCTTTTTATTATGCCGATGCATGTGATTGATAGCTGATTGGTAGCTTGTTTGTGGGGATCACTCAATTTCTAATTCTATATGGAATTGGAAAGTAGGTTCTGTAAAAATCATACATCATGAGTGATCAAGAGCAGAGAACGCCTAGAAAGCGGACTATAGGACCTATCACTCGGGATAGGTTGCCGATAAAGGTCGATACCCAAGGTGGCCGAGGTAGAGCGTAGGCTCAGGCAAGTGCAAGTGGGATAGCGCCACCACCAGTCGATGCTAGTGTAGCAGCACCTAACGATCCTAGAATCGATGGGATCATTTAGGCGCTCGAGACCCTTGGAGTGTTGATGAGACAACAAGTTCAGAACCAAGCTGCCGATGCTGCAGCCACACCTGCTGAAGTTCCACCTGGGAACGTGGTTGCTTAGAGGCCGATACATAAGCTTGTAGAGAAGTTCTTGAAGTTGAACCCGCCAAGGTTCACGAGTGCAAGAGACCCCGAGGCTGCAACACTCTGGATCCAAGACTTGGAGAATGTCTTTGCACTACAGTGCACTGAGGAAGAGAAATTTGTCCTTGCAATATATCAGTTGCAAGGAAATGCAAGTATCTCGTGGAGGGCCACAAGAGGCAACGTATTCCCATAAGGCGAGGTTCCGGTGTGGAACGCCTTCCTTGGAGCTTTTCATGGTATATACTTCTCAGATAGTGCAAGAGAGCAGAAGATTGAGGAATTCCAGACCTCTGTCAAGAAATGATGACAATAGATCAATATGAGGCCAAATTTGTAGAGTTGTCGCAATACCCCCCAAAGCTGGTAGAAGATCCGAAGGACAGAGTTTGGAGATTTAGGAATGGCCTTTGACCGGAGCTAAAGAATCCCCTTGGTATCGTTCAATCTGAAAGACTACAGTGACTTATATAAATGGGCCCAGTTGATAGAGAGGAATCTGAACGAACAAGCTACTGCATTTGGGTCACGGTTTGTATCGAATAGGGATGGTAATAGGTTTGGGAAGAAACCTATGGCCGGAGGAAGGAACCTTATTCTGCCTAATTGGAAGGGTGGGGTAGGCAAGTCAGCGCTAAGCCAAAATGGCGTGTGTCGCTTTTATGGAAGGCGACATGGATCAGCCACGTGCCATTCAAGGAGGGTACTTGTTTTAGGTGTGGCCAATAGGGCCACCAAGTCAAAGATTATCCCCACAGACCAATAGGACCACAACAGTTGCCGCCGCCGCCACCGATGGGTTAGAATAGAGGGTACGCGCTGCTGAATGCACCGTAGGATGGACTAAATAGACCTCCAGCTCAAGGCAGAGTGTACGTCGTCACTAGACGACAGGCTGAGGACTCACCTGATGTGGTCACATGTACGGTTTCGCTAAATCATCATGTTGCTTATGCTTTATTTGACCT
>CM024527.1:15962944-16146746 GCA_014182385.1 Eucalyptus viminalis | reverse complement strand
GAGCAAGTTTTGCATACAAAGACCATTCCCATGGTCAAAGTGGTTTGGAAATACCACGGAACAGAAGGAGCAACATGGGAAACTAAGTCGATGAGATGACTGTACCCCCACCTTTTCGTTTGAAGATTGTAATAGGTTTAAATTTCAAGGAAGAAATTTTTATAAAAGGGGAAGAGTTGTGACAGCCTGAATTTTCAGATTTCATTTTTGATTAAATAAATTGAGCATTTCATCGACGCACCGATAGTGCTATTCTCTGAGCTGATCACTCATGAGATAACTAGCTATTTGGGAAAGCCATTAAGAGATTTTAACACAATGAACTTAAGAATTCGACCAAAAATTGACTACTCGACCATGTTGATCTACAATGGTCATTACGGCACCATCAAAAATCGATCAGACACCAGGAATAGGTCGATTCAATTGAGATGTGTGATTAGTGTACGGGTGATTCCACCTAATTACAAAATGTCTGTCGAACGGCATTAGACTGATTTTTCTATCATTTCTGTACCCGTTGTCTGTATTTGAAACTTTGGGATTTTCACGACAACCGAGGGCCGCCGATGTATCGAAGATGCACTATGTGACTCAAGATAAATCGATCACGGGTCAATTGCACCAAGAATTCCTAAAAACTACCCGATAGACTAGGTCACGCTAAAATCACATTGAATTGAAATTGAAAGTTCTGTCATGTCACGATCTATTTTAGGAACGTCGACTCATCCTCCGAAAAATTTTCGGAGATCTCAAGATTTTTAAGGAATATCGTTTCGGACGTTGTGGAAAATTAATGCAAATTCGGATGGGCTCATTTGAAGGAAATTTGGACTTTCAAGCTGGGCTATGTGCTGAGGAGAATTTATAGAATTTATGGGGACTTTTTCTTCTTCAAAATAGGACTTCGGATTGGAGAAATTGAGGATGAAATTGAGGCCAAAGTTATGTGAAATTCGGATCTATATTCGGGGATGGAATTTTGACACCAAAATTGGATTGTTTGGTGGTAATTAAGCTAGAAAGTATTTGGGGGACATTGAGATATTTATGCAAGTTTAAGGGAGACCAAGCATTGAATTAAAGGGATAGGTTTGATGGTTTTGGGGCCCCTCCTCCTTAGCTTCCTTAGCACGTTGGTCGGCAGTTTCCCCCCATCCGCTCGTTGTTATGCTTCTGTTTCATTTTCCTTCAAACGTTCTCTTCCCTCAATTCCCCTCTGTCCTGTTTTTGCTTTCAATTTTCTCTTTAATTTCTTCCTCTGCTTGCCATCCTGTCTACCGAACGATTCATCCCCTAACCACGCTGCCACAAAGACCCAGCACCGTCCTTGCTCCATTGCCGAGTCTTCTCCACCGAACTCCATCCACGCGGCCTCGTGCTCAATGGTGAAATGGAGTCAACCAGTGGGTGAGGTCCTCCCCAAAGTTGACTGAGCTCCACGAAGCCACAATCCACCGAACATTTCTCAGCTTCGGTCTTCATGTCTGTAGCTCCTCAAACATGCGTCGTCCCTCCACTCCTAAAGACTCCATCGAAGCCAACTCCATTTGGTCTAGCTTCAGCTCTTGCCACGTGCTCCTCCAATTCTCTACTGTTGAAGACCACGATCCCTCCACCAAAGCTACCTAGCCGTGTCTTCAATTTGTTGGGTTAATTCTACTGCAAACGAAGCTCCAGTGTTGACCGAAGTAGCTCGCGTGTCCCTTACCTTCGTCCACGCATCATCAGCTCGTCTTCATTTCCTTAGCTCAGTCCACTTACATTAGAAGCCCATGAAGAATTGCAGCAGTCAAGCCTGCAGCCCATCCAGTCTGTTTTCAGCCCAATTTTAGCTTAGTCCAGCCCTAGTGGATCAGCCCATCAGCCTGCGAATATTTCAAAAGCCTAGTTTAGCGAAGCCCACTTGGTTCAGTCGATTTTCAATAGGCCCAAACCCAAGTCTAAGCCCAAAAATTTCTGTGGGCTTGCAAGGCTTTTGGGCCCAATCCGAGTATCCACCGATGCCGCCAAAAGTTTGGATTTTGGCTGCCATCACGCCGTTGTCGTGGTAATCTGGCCTTCGCATTTAATGATGTGAGTTTTACTCACTAATCCCCGCTTAATAGGTTAATGATACTTATGGGTTGATTAGATTAAACTAAGCATGTTTATGTGGATAGATTAGAGTAGATTAGTTAATTTAATTATCTACCGATGCATATTAGGTATTTAGTGGCATTAGCAAGTAGACTTGTTATATTATTTAATTAACGAACCTTGGAATTTTTTCAAGTCCATTTCGGTGTCCAATTTGTCGTTACGGGCCTAAATTGGATTTACTGCATTTATTTAATATATTTCGTAACTATTTAATTAATTAATTATTTTCCAAAAATTCAACCGGGATGGCCGGTAACCGGAATTTTGTGCCGATTGCGGTGGTGCTCTCTATTTATTTAATTGAGCACTAGATCATGAAAATTGAGTGAATTGGCAATTATATGGGGATTTATACCAAAATTGATTAGTGTCGATATTCAATTAGGAATTGATTGTGAAAGGTTGTGTGTGGATCTTGAAAACCACAAAAGTATGGCTGTGCCAGTTGGGCCAAGATTCGCCATCAAATTTGGAGTCGGTTGTGCCCAATTGAGCCGTGATTTGCCACCTATTAAAGGTCGTGCTCATTAGGCCGTGATTCGCCACCCAATGGGGGTCGTGACTAATAGGACTGTGATCTATCACCTATTAAAGGTTGCGCCCACTAGGCCATGATTATCACCTAAAGATAGGTCGTGTCCTTTGGACTGTGATTTATAGCCAAGAAATTGGTAGACTATGCTCGTTGAGCCGTGAGTGAAAATTGAGATGGAATAGCTGAAATGACCGGAGAGTGGTATTGATGACATGTAATCGACTGAGTCGATTGATCGCTAAGTCGATCTAATTGATTGGATGATATGATTGTCAATATATGTTATTTGAACAGACCTGCATGAAGGAAACTAAGGCCAAGGTAAGCCCTCTGACCCATGGTTGTGCTTAGGCAGCCCCTATGGCATATTTTCTTCCTAATCGGGTCTTAAGGGGTTGAACTCGCTGAGACGTCATCTCACTGGTTATTGTATAACCATTTTCAAGTCCTTAGATGGTGTTCATGGAGAACTTGAAATCCCGAAGTTTGGGGAAGTGAAGGAAACAAAATTTGCAAACATGTCTGACTCGTTAGTCATAGGACAGTCCCTTTTTGATTAAGCTGATATTTTTGTAAATGACCTGATGTTGTAAATAAACCTATGTGTTTATAAAAGGTTGGTTTCGATTTGAAAAATTTATGACCCTACTTTCCTATCCCATTGTTTTATTGTCTAGAGATTATTTATATGCTTCCGCATGCGTATTCAAAATCGAAAGGATTGGCGATGCGTCCTGAGACATTGCTATTAGATCGACCAAGCAGGGATGGGCACATGCTCGGAGGATCAGGGCGTGACATCCCAGTTTAGTGGTATTAAAGAATGGTCGTTAGAAATTAGAGTGATAAGATGCGATGGATATGGGAGTGTAAGTAGAATTGGCCTTTAAATTCATGTTAGTGCATGTCTATTATAGTTGATTGGTAAAATTGTTTGCCGTGTGTGAATCGCTCATCTTCTAATCTAGTGTGGATTTGTAAGGCAGGTTTCGGTAAAAGACTGAACCATGAGCGAGTCGGAGCAAAGAACTCTGAGTAAGAGGACTGTTAGGCCTACCGCTCAGGTTGGGTCACCGACCAGGGTCTATACCCGAGAAGGCAGAGGTAGGGCACAGGCACAGGCCAGTGCTAGTGAAATAGCACCACTTCCTGTTGATGCTGGGGTTGCAGCCCCAGGTGATCAGGGGACCATTAGGATCAACCAGTCATTAGATGCCATGAGAGAATTGATGGGGCAATCGGCCGGGGATCAAGCTACCACATTCACTGCCGATGTTGCAACCGTCGCTACTGCTGCTATTGCCACTCCCGCTAAAGCTGCCCCCACTGTTGCACCTGTAGCTACACCTGTCGTAGGTCTTGTTGAAGTCCCACTTGGGAATGTGGCCGCTAGAAGGCCAATTCACAAGTTAATGGAACGGTTCTTGAGGCTGAACCCATCAAGGTTCATTGGTGAAGGAGACCCTGAAGTTGCTTCATTCCGGCTCTAGGATCTAGATAAAGCGTTTGCACTTCTGATGTGCAACGAAGAGGAGAAGGTGGTACTGGCTATGTACCAACTTCAAGGCAATGCAAACATCTGTTGGAAAGCCACCAAGGATACTGTATTCCCGGAAGGTGTGGTCCAGGTGTGGTACTGGCTTTTAATGATCAATACTTCTCGGGTACTGCCCAGAACAAAAGATGGAAGAATTCCAACGTCTCTTTCAAGGAAGTATGACTGTTGACCAATATGGGGTCAAGTTCGTAGAGCTGTCACAGTATGCTCCGAGATTAGTAAAAGACCCTTGAAGAAAAAGCCCAAAGGTTTAGGAACGGCCTTCGTTCTGAACTGAAACAACCTCTATTGCCGTTGGATCTGACTAATTATCGAGAAGTCTATCGTCAAGCTCAGATGATAGAAAGAGGATCGAATGAGCAAGCTGCCTCGTCTGGATCGAGGTTTAGTTCTTTTAGAGAAGGGATCCGTTAGGGAAAGAAGCCCATGACAGAGGTAGATTTTAGATACCGCCCAACAAGAAGGGTGGGATTAACAAATCTGGGTCAAATCGGATTGAGTTATGTTACGCTTGTGGAAGCCGACATGGAGTGAACCAATATCGTAGAAGGATGGATGCCTGTTTTGAGTGTGGCCATTTGGGTCACGTAGCCAGGAACTATCCCCGGAGATAGATGAGACCTCGACAGTTGCCACTGCCACCACTGTTGGGTTAGATCAGAGGGAACGTGCCTCAAATTGCACAACAGCAAAGGGACCACGTGGACATCGGGCTCTGGTGGTGCAGGTGCGAGCGGTAGTAGCACCATGAGGGCAAGGGACGCAGACGGAGAGCTGGAGCAGGAACGACAGCGGCTGAGTAGGCCAACAGTGGTTGTGGTAGCGTCGGGTCGCGGCTACTGGCAGCGTTGCTGATGTTGGGTCACGTGGCGATGGCAGTTTCTGGCGAGACGGAGTTGAGGCGCGAGGACATTAGTAGCAGGTGAAGGCAAACGGGGCTGTGGGTAGCGGCAGGTCATGGACCAGTGCGGCAACACGCGGTGGCTAGTGCAAGGTCGTGGCTGATGGCGTGGGGCAGCAGATGCTACGTCTCAGCTGGTGGCGTCGATGCTGCTAGTGGCGGCGTCGGTGACAAGGTCGCACGTTGCGACAAGATAGGCAGAGCGGCGATGACCGGTGGGTTGTCGATGCCGAACTTGTGAACGGCAGATGCAGATACTGGCGGCGAGTGCGGAGGGAAAAAGATGAACAATATATGTCCCCTCCAATCCCTTCTCTGCCACTTGTCCTTTTTTGCTTATGCTTTTCCCTTCTTTCACGTCTCCTTTCTCTGCACTCTCTCTCTGCTCACGTCGCTTCTACTCTCTAGCCTTGACTTTGGCTTTTGTTTTTTCTTTTCTTTTCTTTTGAATTAAAAAAAGAAACGACGGAAGAGCACTCCTTTTTGCACGAATTTTTCTTTCGAAATCCGTTGCTCTCAATTTTTTTAGCACGAATTCTTTTCACGTTTTTTCTTGGTTCTCGCCCCCCTTTTTTTTCACAAAATTTGATCCCTTTTATAGTGGTTCCGAGCACCATCTTCCAAGGCAATTTTTTAGCTTTCTTTTTTGGTTGCATCAATTTATGGTCTGCAAATTGGAGCAAAATCTTGCAATCGGCTTGATTTTTCCTCGAATGTTTTCATTCTTTCCATTTTATCAAACTCCTTGCTTTTTTTATTCACTTGATTTTTGTAATCGAGAATTCGCTTCCACATTTACTATGATTTGAATATTCGCCGGAGCAAGGGTGGCTAATCATAATTTTCACTTTCCATTCATTATCAAATCAGATTGATCCTCCCCTTATTTTCCCATTTTATTTTCTCGATGCAATTTTTCTTTTTTTCTTTTTTTTTATTTGAGGGGTTAAATTTAATCCCTAATTTTTATGCAAAAAATCAATGACTTGGTTGCCAAAATTTATATGTCAACAGCTACCCCTCTTTGAAGGTGAGCTCGTAGAGGTTACCTTCAAAGACAAATTGAGACCTAAATTTTAATCATGCACATGCACTGAGTGACTTTGTTTCTCTTTTTTTGTTTTTACTTTTTTTTTTGGGAAAATGAATCCCATTTTGAAATGCAATTTATATGATGCATGGAGATGCTAATGCAAATGATAAAGGGAACATACTTGAAATGACTTACCTTCAAAGAGGGTAGAGCAATTTAGGATAATTGGTGTTACATGTCTAAGACCCGTACCTTTCTACAGTCGCCAAGAATAGTAACGAGGCTTTGTAAGGAGACTGCTTTCCTAGGACACGTACCTTTCTATGGTCGCCCAGTATGGCAGTTTTTGGTTGTCTAGGACTCGAACATTTCTTCGGTCGCCTTGATGGAAATTTTTTTTCTTTCAGGACTCGTACCTTTCTACGGTCGCTTGTTAGAGCTACAAATATAATGTCTAGGACCCGTACCTTTCTACGGTTGCCTGAACGAGAAAACACTTTTCGGGACCCGTACCTTTATATGGTCGCCTAAATGGGGAAACTGCTTTTCCAAGACCTGTACCTTTCTACGATCGCCTATTAGAGCAAAGAATATTGTCTAGGACTCATACCTTTCTATGGTTGCCTAAATGGGAAAAACTATTGTTTAGGACCCATACCATTTTACGGTCATCTAACGAGAAAACACTTTCTAGGACCCGTACCTTTCTACGGTTGCCTAAATGGGAAACAGCCTTTCTAGGACCCGTACCTTTCTACGGTCACCTGAATGAGATGTTAAGATTTTGGAACTCAAAATATCTAGATCCAGACTAAGATATAACGAGAAAGATAAAAAAAACATTCACATCCAAAGTGAAATGTTAAGACATCCAGATCTAGACTGAGATGTCAAGATTTTGGAACTCGAAATACCTAGGTATAATGAAAAACACTCACATCCAGAGTGAAATATTTACATGAAAACATTTTGTGACATTTAGATCCAAACTATGATGTCAACATTTGCGGAACTCGAAATACCTAGATCCATACTAAAGTATAAGGAGAAAGATAAAAAAAAAAAAAAACATTCACATCCAAAGTGAAATGTTTACATGAAAACATTTTGTGACATTCAGATCCAAACTGAGATGTCAACAACGGATTGAAAGATTTTTGTGAAATCCACAGACTCTCAATTTCTGAAAAGGAACTTGGGCTATAAAAGTACGCCGAGTCAATGAAGGGGAACTTCGGGCTATGGATGCACGCTGGGTAAATAAATAGGGGCTTTGGGGTACGAAAACACGTCAGGTCAATATAAAGAGCATTGGGCTATGGAAGCATGCTAGGTCGATGAAATAGACGCTGGGTTACAAAAGCATGCCAGGTCAATATAAAGGGACATCGGGCTATGAAAGCATGCCGGGTCGATGAAATGGACGCTGGGCTACAAAAGCACGCCAAGTCAATATAAAGGACACCAGGCTATGGAAGCACGTCAGGTCGATGAAATGGACGCTGGGCTACAAAAGCACGTCGGGTCAATATAAAAGGTAGCTTGACCGAGTCAAGTGCTGAGAATACCCGCACAATGACAAGTATTTAGAGTATAGGTAGGGATATACTTACCTGGTGATATCTCGATTCTTGGGGATATGCCTTCAAGGATTTAGATATACTGTGAAGGTTTTTTATCTCCAGGTAGAAATAAATTTTGGAACATCAAGGATGCACCTTGAATGTTTGTGAAGGTTTCTCATCTCCTAATATCATGAGGCATTCTGAAAGGAACCTGAATGTCAGGAGCTCTTGGGTCTTTGAGAAAACATTATCTGTCAGACATGATTAGAGCAAAAGTTCATTCACCAAAGAAATAAACAACTACGGCTATTCTAGAAAGCACACTTCAAAATCCACTGAAGTTGTTATCAATTTAATTGGGGTTCATGCATAATGACCTTTGCATCACCCAAATTTCTATTGGAGAGAATTATCGTTCAAGACAATTTTCACTCATGACATGGATTTCCTAAGAATACTAAATGAGAGACTTTTAGTTAGAAAGGACTTTCACTCACTCTCATTCAAAAGGGATATTTGAGGAGAATCATTCCATCTCATCATATCAATAGGGTTCAAGTATTCTCGCAAGCGGTACGACCTTACCAATCTGAGGGGTCTTTAACGGGGACCATAATGTGGGCTTGGTCAACGGCTTAACAAAGGGACTCTTTAAGTCAAGGCTATTAAAATAACAGCTTCGCAATCATCTACGGGTTTAGAAGTTAAGAACCCTGCAAAATGAGAAAGAAATAAACTTGCTCGCACTTCTTCGAGTGATGCTAATAAACATATGAACTCGCATGTTAATTCAAGTGCCCTAATATGAAGAGACTTTGTAAAGGACATAACATAGGCTAGGTTCATGGGTTGAGAAACGAAAAGATCATTAGGCTCAAAAATGTGTAGAGGGTGGGAGTTGATGATCATCTCGACATTTTCGCCGGTCTTTTCCTCCACCCGGAATTGTCATTATAAACGCACTATCAATTTTGACTGTTTGAGTACTACTCTATTGGGATACAATTTTTGCAATTGATAGTCATCTATTTCGCACGTTTTTCATCTATGGGCTTCAGCCTTGCTTTTACTAGGCACATTGCTTTTTTTTTTTTCTACCCCCATTTTTCATTCATTTTTCTTTATTTCTTTTTTCATGGGCATTGGTCTTGCTTTTACCAGGCACACTACTTTTTCATGCCCCTTAGTTATAGTTTGATTTCAATTCTTACGCACAATGCATGCGTCAAGGAACTACATTTTGAATGACACTCGAACTTTCAAGGGTCTTCATTTGTCTTTTGCCTTGCCCCGATATGGGGGATGATCACCAACTGGGTTTAAAGAAATGAAATTACAAGCTCAAGTGGGCTATGCAAAGGGTATCAGTACGTAGTATAGAGAAAGAAATGATCTTCGTCATCCTAAGGCACTTAAATTAACACATGAATTCAATGTAATAGCACAACTTGAAGATTGATGCCAGTGAGAGCAATAAAATTTCAATTCATTTTCCTCACCTCATGATGCCATTTTATCTCCCAGTTGCCCCGATGTGGGGTGATTCTTGATAGGGGTAATTTGAAAAGAATATCCATAAGTGTATGGGCTCAAAAGGGTTAAGTAATGGATCACCTGTAGTGTTTAGGATAGAGAAATGAATTGCCTCTCATCATTTTGATTGACGTACCTTTTGTGAAAGAACTCTTTACCTTGTGTATATGAACCTTCTTACGCTCATCTCATAAGTGTATAAGTAGGGGATTGTGTATAGGATAAGGTTTGCCTTTCAACATCTCGACTCGTCTCATTTAGTATGCTCAATCAATTCCACATCATTTAAATTAGTCCATCTTGATGTTCTTTAATGGAATTGGTGGATAAAACATGTAAGAGTCATCATGAAAAATCATTTTTAAAAAAGCTCAATAGTTTTAAGCATGAAAAATTGTCAACTTCGAAACAAACAATTTTCCACACTGCAAAATGGTTTTAAGCATTCATTCAAGGATTTCTCTACAATGGGATTGCCTCAGCAATTGATGTCTTTGAATTGTCCCTATCATTCAAGATTGAAAATCCACTTTTGCCCCGAAAATCTGTCATGCCCCCAATCTGTCACATTAACTCTTTAGAAATGTGTCCTTGACAATTGGGCCAATTGCAACCTGGTGTGCCTTTTTCAGATGCCTTCTCATTAGACCGAAAAAGTAATGCTCTGAAACATGAAGTAAATGAGTTAGAAAATTAAACAGGGCTAACCTAATGCATGCTTTCAGAAATAGCTTCAAAAATGATTTTTTTTTTTTTTTTTTTTTGTGTTTTCTTTTTGTTAGGATATTTTTGGATGAGGAAGCATGAAGAAGCCCAATCATCAGAATTCTCCTTGGATGATATTTTCTTTTCATTGTTGGGTATTGTCACCAGACTAGTTTGGCATACCCCGCTGTGACACCCCTCGACAGCCCTCGATCCGTTAGGGTCGCCACAATCACTACCATTCACTTTGTCTTGAAAGTCGGTTACTCTAATACCAAAAATGTTCATTATAATTCATAAATCCTGGGGGTTTTTATTTTTTAAATTGGTCCCTGCGCAGTAATTATAGTGGAAGCACATTCAACTATGCCCCTTCCTGAAATTAAAACGATGCACACCTACTAGACATTTTATAAGTTAAAGCCAAACACTTTTATTTACATAGTCAGATGGACGTCTTTCGTTAGTACACCAGAATGCCAAGGTTTTCTATACCTGACTATTCTAAAAAAGAGACCTAACTATACTAACAAATATCTACACGCATCCTTCAATCAGTGTCGGCGTCTAAAAATGCTTCCTTTGCTGTCCTTCACTCTCGGTCACACCCACCTATCCGGTCTGTTTGCTGGCAGTAGTGGTAATGGCCCCAGCGTATGTCCATCTCGACAGACGAAGATAGTCAAGTACTCCTGAAGTACTGGGCCAGTGGGAGGACCGATATCAAACACTATCAACACCCGCACTCGAACGAAAACCAGCCCTCACCTTCGGGATGGTGATGCTCCGACCATTCACACTGTAGGTCGATCGTAATCCCATAGAACGTGACGGGAGGTATGGGCAGCAGAGGCATCTTGATTAGTTCGAAATGTTAGTCCCCAAAAAGGGGTGAGTACAACCACCTAGCAATTGAAGATCTATTAAGTTATATCATGCAAATCATCATAATCCAAGTCCATGCAAGATAGATAAAACAAGTAATCAAAAGAATGAGTGTGCATCAAATAGATAAAACCTTTTTAAAGCAACGGCAAATGTAGTTTAAAAATCAAAATGCATTCTTTCAATCACACACAGGTCCCGATTATAGGGCCAAACCATAACTACACATCCCATACCAGGCCGTACAATTTAGTCCCATAATCAGGCTCAGTTATTAGCAGGGTCGTTATTAATAGAAAAACTTAGTTCATTTTCATTTCCCTATGTCTAGCCCAGAGGACCAGTGTTTGCGTCCCTCCGGGATTTCGCATCCCACCTGGCATCGTGAAATCCTCCGGTATTCAATCACCGGGCATCCATAGCGTGTTACATCACACCTCCAGGCATCTCACATCCCACCTGGCATCACGAGGAATCACTAGGGCTCGCCATGAAAATGGTTACCCTTACCCTCCGGATTCACGTACCGACATACAACCAGGCATCTCGACACTCCCAGGGAACCTCCGAGGTACTATGGACCCCAGGCATCCAGCGGCATCGCCTCATGCGATCCTATGGGCATCCCGACACTCTCGGGGCATCGTTGACTCGAAGGTCCGACGGCATTCACAACACATCTTAGCCATGGTGTCTTAACCAAATCGTTTCAAAGCCAAAGTATTTTCAAAACAATAATAACAAGTTTTGAAATCACATATCATTTTCGTATCAACAAAATCAATGAACAAAATCTCAGTAATATAACATCAGTTCATAAATCTATTTCCATGTTTCCTTCAAAAATTTTCAAAACCCATGTGTGAATTCTCGGGTTGCACTTGCGCCTCACGGTCAAGATCAAAAAGAGTTATTAAACACAAGCTATTTGAAATCGACACAATGGTAATTTAAATGTACACTTCGACTTCACGATTTACAAAGATTTGTTCTTGCAAAAATTTGAAACTCCGAGGGCGTCAAAATATTTCCTTTTCCATTTTGAATCATTGATGAACGGCCCCCAGTATGTAGAAATTCCAGCAAGAGTCGGAAGGTTTTCCAAATAGGTCTACGACCAAGTTTTGTTCAAAACGACAAATGAGTTTAAAAGCTTGAATAGAAAGCCCGAAATGTCAACCCGATCTCCAATGGTTTTGAAAAGATTGGATCAAATTTTCGATTATGAAAGCACCGTACATTTTCTTGAAACATTTGAGGCCGGTGCCATGGTAGATAAAACTTTAAATACGGATCGGGAGGTTTTCCTTTTTCAACTCAAATCAATGGCCGAATTCTTCAAGATTTCATAGTCGCCAAATATGTTTTGACTGAAATTCAAGGGAATCAGAGGCATGCATGAGAAACCCGAGCATTCTCATCAATCTTTCAACCTCAAAACAATCTCGGTTGCTCAATAAACCATTACTCAACATCAAAATCCAACAATCCAGCCTATCAATGCACTTCCTAAGATAGCAACAGCATTACACTATATAGTTTAGTAGACTTCAATTTGCCTTAGGTCCTACGACTCAACGGCAGCAAAACAGGAGGGTTGCGGGTCGCGGACATGGCTCAACGGCGGCGAAGGCAAGCTGTGTCGACGGCCGCAACGCACGAGCATAGGCAGGGGTGATCTTCTTCCTTTCCCCTCACGCTTGCTCGCTGCTCACACTCAAATTCTCTCGCTTAATCTCTCTCTCTCTCTCTCTCGCTCGAATTTCTACTCGGTTAGTATCTCTCTCTTTTGCTCGCATGTATGAGCATTTTGGGCACTCGATCGGTTGGCATGGATCAAATGGGCTTCTTCGGTCGAGTCTTATAATCGTGGCTTCCAATTGCCGCGCGAAGAAGGAAAATTTGGCATGACTAATTGATCCTTCGAGCATGGCCGCGCATGAGTACTCCGGTGGTCTCATAGGAAAATATGTTAGATGTTTCAGGACGTTAGGTGGCGATGAAACAGTGGTCAAATGCAGTGCCGACGACAATGAATGTTGCCCAAGTGAAGAAACGTGCATGGTCCTCACACACAGTTCAATCTCCAAAATTTTGACTCTTAATTTCAGCATGTTCAAGTGCTGAAAAATAATTAATTACATGGCTGCACGGGGTCGCCACAATGTACATGGGAGATTCGGTTCGTAGGGTACATAATTAGACGGCTAAAATCAACACAAAAGATATTTTCATCTTATGGCACAAACCTCAGTCTTACTAGAGATAGTACATAGGGACAAGGCTATAACTCATTCGACGGTCGAACCATTTCTAAATGTGACCCCTCGGTCCGATGGTGGTAACAAAACAATGTCCGTTGTGGTGTCGATAACGCCATTCGACGATACTTCCGTCACTTAGTCACGGACCGTCGCATCCGAGGGTTGTCAAAATTTCTGGATGCATCATTTGGGTTTTCTATCTTTGGAGGTGTCAAATCGTCCATGCCACCCCATCCATCTGGGATGATATCCCGAGGGTTGATGTAGAAGCTAGGAGGAGCCAAATACTTCACATAGTAGTCGAATTTGCCACTTGGCTACCCTAGGGTGTCCATCCCTTCCACTTCATTTTGCATCATTCTAGGAAGGCCACGAAACGTCTCACGAATGTTGGGAGGTAACAAGCTTTGCCTCCCTTGCCCTTGCTTAGGTGGCAAGTTTTGTCTTTCTTGTCTCTGTACTCCAAAATTTTCTTCACCTCTTCCATGGTGTCCTAATCCAGCAAAATGGGACTTCTAAGGGGCTTTAGTGGGGTTTCGAATGCTTTGACCCCTTCTTCCAAGACCATATGGCATCATCTTAAACCTCAAAAGTGGAAATGAACAGTACGACGGTTTTCCTTATCGCATATAAAACAAGACTAAGACTAAACCTTATCATGGACCGACGAAAATTGCAACAAAGTAAATTACGAAGTGAAAATTCAGACAACTTACTTTTACCAGGAAGGGATGACAATACATAGACACATGCATGGAGTGTGAGGCTCGATTTCTATCTAGATGACTTAACAAAATGGAGTTAAGAGGATGATCTAACCGTTGCAGTCTTGCATTAACGTGTCAAGTCCTCCTAACTTTGACTCAGTCGAATGGAATGCCCAATAGTCACGCAGTCTCGCGAACATGGACAAACACATACGACACCATGAAAATAAAAATTCAGGGAAGAGAAGGTCAACCTCTACATAGCAATCTTGCATTGGAGGAAGTTTCCTTCTCAACACCATTCTAAAAATCCTTTCGCAGCACAGGTCCGTCCGCAGGTTGTGTGTGCAATGGTATAATGCTAAAATCAGTAAAACATGCACAACAGTTTAAATGCAAATAACACTTTTAATCAGGGAAAAAATAAATCATTCACCTCCACACCTTCCTGCAAAACAAGGATTAGCAAAGACTATTCCCCTTATATCTCCTATCTGCAAGAACATTTAACACCTTAGAAATGTTAGAGACGTACCTGGTATCATTGCTACCAAACAAAAAACATTTTTTTAAAAGAAAAAGAAAAATTGGCCTAAGTCCACTAAGTGTTTTAACACAAGTCCCCAGCGGAGTCGCCAAACTATCGCGACCTAAAATTTCCAGGTGCACCACCTAAAAATAGGTTAATGGACTACTAAGTTTAACTTAGCTCAGGCTCTCCCAAGCCCATACCAATGCGACTTAAGTTTAAGTTTTCTAGGAGTCGCCATTAATCAGTTTACGGTAGATCGATTAGATACATAAGTAAAATAATGGTAGAATTATTTTACTCCTACGAACCAGAGACTATGAGTACGGGGATTTGGTTATATTAGATTTCTCAAATGCCCTTTCGGTACATTTCTTTTTATTTTCAAAAATGTTTTTGCAGGCAACTTGGATTTATTTTAACCTAAATTACAATCATGCAAATACGGTGACCACACGGATGCTCATCCACTATCAAACATTCAATGAAAAAGAAAATAATAACAATAACAATAATAATAATAACAATAAATTGCATCAAAAGAAATAAACACACAAAGCAAACAATTTTTTTTTTTTTGGGTTTTCTTGAAATTAAAATTTTATCATAAAATATGCATTTTAACTACATGAACTAATTTTTTCTAACAAAAATATTCTAATTAATTGAACATATTATGCACACTAATTAACATGCACCTAGTATTTTTGTATTTTTTTTATTGAAATTCGGAATTAACAAAAACCCTAATTAAACTATCTAAAAAATAATAATTTTTTAATTTATTTTAGGGATTAATTTGACTTAAACCCTATCCTATCTTAGAAAACTATTTTTTAGAAAAATGAGATAATTAAAATGTGCAAACATTATCTAAAACCCTATTTATATAATAAAAAAAAAGGTTATTTAGGTCCAACCCTAACCTATTTCAAAAAATTATCTAAAAATGCAATCCTAAAAAATGTAATCTTAAAAAATTATAATTTACTAAACCTATATGTCAAATTTACTAAACCTACATGTTTTTTTTGTTTTTTGGTAAAGTTTACTAAACCTACATGTTTTTTTTGTTTTTGGTAAAGTTTACTAAACCTACATGTTCTTATGCAAGATTTTGATTTTTGATTTTGATTTTTAGTGTTTTTCGAAGAAAAGTAATTATCAAATAAGCATAAATCTAAACAATGAAGATATTCAACAAATAAAGGATTAAAATAATCGAAAAAATAATCTATTGTCTCACAGGTTAAATTTACGATTACTCTAACCCTAAACATCGCAACATATAAAAAATGTTTAAAATAATTAAAAATCTGATCCGAAGTCTTACGAGATCAAATTGATAATTATAATGATTTAACAATTAAAATATTATCAAAATACCCAAAAATTAATATAATTAAAAAAATGATCCGACGTCTTACAGATCAAATTAATAATTACAATAATTTTGTACAAAAACCCCTGCGGTTAATGCCTATGAGATTCAAGAAATGAATGTTGACATACCATGTTCTAATTCAGTAAATAATAACAAAACTTTTAAAAAACAATAAAATAACATTAAAAAAGAGAAATAAAAATAAAAACAAAACTAAACCACCTATGGGGAGCTTAGAAAGGGGGCAACGACGGTGGATGGCGACGGCATAGCATGGAGACATGGCGACCAGTGGGGGCGGCGCTAGCACTCGGACGGAGTTGCAATGAGAGGATCGATGGAGACGAGTTGCTGCAGCGGAGTCCTGCAGGCGGCGAGCGGAAGCATCGGTGAAGGGAAAGCAGCAGAGGTGGAGGTGTTGTGTAGAGCGACAGTAGCAGTGGTGTGCGTCGGATCGTGCGGCCGCAGCAAGCGTCAAGCGCTGGCAAGGTACCGATGGCCGGTGAGCAACAGCTGGGTCGCAGGTCGCAACGACAGTGGTGAGTAGTGGCATCGGGCACTGCAGCTTCGCGGGGGCAAGAGCGACGGTAACGGAGCTTCGGGGTCATAGGTGTCGAGTTGTTGTGGATCAGTGCAAGTTGTAGGCGTTGGCAATAGGGCTGGGTTGCAGGCGGAGGCGATTTGCTGCGAGCGTCTTCTTGGAGACGTCGGCGTCGATGTAGCGACGGCAGGGCGTGGCGCTGGTTACATGCACCGAGTGGAGGCCAGCGACGGGTGCTGTGGGTGTCGGGCGCTAGGCACAGCAACAGAGGGACCGCATGGACATCAGGCTCTGGTGGTGCAAGCGCAGGCGGCAGCAGTGTCGCGAGGACATGGGACGCAAATGGACAGTCGGAGCAGCAATGGCAACGGCCGAGTAGGGCAGCAGCAGATGTGGCAGCATCGAGTCGTGTCTACTAGCGACATTGCTGACATTGGGTCGCACGGCGGTGGCGGTTTTTGGCAAGACGGAGTTGAGGCGCAAGGACACTTGCAGCAAGTGAAGGCGAACAGGGCGGTGAGCAGTAGCTAGTCGCGGACTAGTGCGGCGAGATGTGGTGGCTGGTGCAAGGTCGTGGCTGATTATGTGGGGCAGTAGAGGCTACGTCTTAGCTGGAGTCGTCGACACTGTGAGTAGTGGCTTCAGCAACAAGGCCGCACGTTGTGGCGAGACAGGCGGAGCCAACGGGTTGTCGATGCCGGACTTACGAATGGCAGATGCAAATACGGGTGGCGAGTGCAGAGGGAAGAAGATGAACAGTATCTATCCCCTCTAATCCCTTCTTTGCCGCTTGTCCTTTTCTACTTTTGCTTTTCCCCTCTTTCATGTCTCCTTTCTCTACCCTCTCTCTCTGATCATGTCGCTTCAACTCTCTGGCCTTGACTTTGGCTTTTGTTTTCTTTTTATTCCTTTCTTTTGACTTCAGAAAGAAATGACAGAAGACCCCCCATTTTGCACGAATTTTTCTTTTGAAATCTGTTGCTCTCAATTTTTTTCACACGAATTCTTTTCACATTTTTTCTTGGGTCTGCAAATTGGACCAAAATCTTGCAATCAACTTGATTTTTCCTCGAATGTTTTGATTTCTTTCATTTTATCAAACTCCTTTGCTTTTTCTATTCACCTAATTTTTCATATCGAGAATTTGCTTCCACATTTACTATGATTTGAATATTCGCCGGAGCAAGGGTGGCTTATCAGAATTTCCACATTCCATTCATAATCAAATCAGATTGATCCTCCCCTAATTTTTCCCATTTTATTTGCTCTAATTCAATTTTTTCATTTTTCATTTTTTATTTTAGGGGTTAAATTTAATCCCTAATTTTTATGCAAAAAATCAATGACTGGGTTGTCAAAATTTAGGTGTCAACACCTGGCAATTCCTTCGGGAATATATCTGGAAATTCTTGTACAACTGAAATGTCTTCAATCTTGAGCACCTCAATTGTTGTATTCACGACAATCGCCAGGTAACCTTGACAACCTCTGTTTAACAAATGGGTTGCCTCTTGCGACGAGATCAAGGTAATCGAGGGCCCTCCTTGATTCCCGACAAACTCGAAGCTCTCACCCTCTAATGGGTTAAACTGAATCGCGTTACGATAGCAGTCCATTTTAGCTCATTGCTTGGTGAGCCAATCCATGCCAATTATCAAATCAAAGTCATACATGGCTAGGACTAACAAATCTATTTTCCCCTCTTGCTCACCAATCGCTAACTTTCAACCAGAACAACCCAATGCAGACAACACCTTATCCTTTAGTAGTGTAGATATGCTAATCACTGACTACAGCAACTCAAGACTTAATCTTATCAGCTTAACAAATTGCTCGACAATAAAAGAATCAGTTGTGCCAGGGTCGAACAAAGCATAAGCAGCATGGTTGTTCAGCGAAACCATACCTGTGATCACGTCAGGCGCGTCCTCTGCTTGACCTCTTGTGATGGCGTAAATTGTTCCTTGAGCTAGGGGTCTGAGCTGTCCACCCTGCAATGCATTCTGAGGCACATACCCTCTGATCTATCCCAACGGTGGCGGCAGCGGCAACTGCGGTTGTCCTCTTGGCCTACTAGGATAATTTCTGACCATGTGACCTTACTGGCCACATCCAAAACAAACACCCAATCTTTGAGGGCACGGAGCTGTACCATGTCGCCTTCCACAAAAGCGACACATACCAATTTGACTTGGCAGCGACTTTCCAATTCCACCCTTCCTGCTGAGAGGGATTAAGAACCTTCCTTTGGTCATGGGCCTCTTCCCACGTTGGATCCCTTGTTGGTGCAAACTAAACCTCGATCCAAATGAGGTGACTTACTCGTTCAGGCTCCTCTCTAGTAGTTGGGCTCGATTATATACCTCACGGTAATCCTTTAAATCAAATGGCACCAGCGGGTGCTTCAATTCTTGTCGAATGCCATTCTCGAACCTTCAAGCCTTATCCTTAGGGTCCTCAATCAATCTTGGAGCGTACTAAGAGAGCTTCGCAAATTTGACCTCATACTAATCAACGATCATGTTTCCTTGGTGGAGACGCTGGAACTCCTCCATTTTCTGTTCTCGGACACTTCCCGAAAAATACTTCTCATTAAACGCCTTGAGGAAAGTATCCCACAACGGGACTACTCTTCTTGGAAACACTATGTCTTTGGCAGCTTTCCACCAAGTATTGGCATTGCCTTGCGGTTGATAGACTGCCAATACCACTTTCTCCTCTTCATTGCACCTCAGAAGTGCAAATGCCTTGTCCAAATCCCGAATCCAAAGAGAGGCAGTCTTTGGATCTCCAGTACCCGTGAACCTTGGCGGGTTCAGCTCTTGGAATTGTTCCACCAACTTGTGGATCGGTCTCTCCCTGTCCACGAGTATGTTCCCAGCTAGAACATTAACAGGCACAGCGATAGGTGTAGCAGTGGCTACGGCCTCAGTGGCGGCGACAACGGCAGCAGTGTAGGCGATGTAGGCAGCATCTTGGTTCTGGGTCTGTTACCCCATCATTTCTCTCATCGTATCCAAGGCTTGGTTGATCCCAATGGTTCCCAAATCAATTGGGGTTGCTACCCCAGCACCAACTGGAGGTGGTGCTACTCCACTTGTGCTAGCCTGAGCTAGCGTTTTACCTCAGCCTCCTCGAGTACCAACTGTCGTTGGCGTCCTACCCCGAGCTGCAGGCCTAATGGCACTCTTCCTAGGAGTCCTTTGCTCCTGATCGCTCATCTTACAGGCTTTCTACGAAAACCTGCCTTCCAATTCCACACCGAATTAGAAGTCGAGCAATAACAACAAACAATTCTACCAATTAGCTATCACAGACGTGCACCAGCATGAATTTAAAGCCAATCCTACTAACTATCCCATAAATCATCACACCTTATCACTCCAATCTCTAATGACCATGCTTTGATACCTCTAATCGGGGATGTCACGTCCCAATCCTTTGTGCACATGCCCATCTCTGCTTGGTCGATATAATAGCGACATCCCAAGACGCATCGTTGACCTATTCATTTTAATGCGCATGTGAAAATGATTAATAAATCCCCAGACAACAACAATATGAAATAGAAAAGTAGTGCCACAAATTTCAAACTAAAAACACAACCATACTTATATATACATATCATAGTTGGTCATACACAAATAAAGTCAATATATATATACATAGGTCAAGTCTACAAAACAGGGGGTGTGCAATCATCTATTATTATTCATCCTCATCCTCCATCTCTTCTTCATCCAGATTGGAGCCTCCCTCAGAGAACACCGGAGTTCCTGGCTCTTCAAGATATGGGTCGGTCGCGTCTACGAATGAACCTTCTAGGGGATTTGCAGTGCCTTTCCCAAAAGCAACCTCCATCACATACAAAGGTATCTTAGATTCCAGTATGGGGCCCTCTCTTTGACCATTACAATCTTGATGGCACCATGATCATAGATAGGGCACTCAATGGGATAATCTCACAGCAACCCAGACCACAGACCGTACAAGTTCATACTCCCATCACCTAGGATCCCCATGAAACGGAAAGTAAGACCTCTGTTCTGTGACTTCCTTCGGTTGTCCAAAATTCTCGGGAGGAGCTGCCATCTAAGGGCCTGAAAATGTTATCCCACAACGGGGTGAGATGACATCTCAGCAAGTTCAACCCCATAAGCCCTAAATAGGAAGAAAATACACCCCAAGGGCTACCTAAGTACAATCACGAGTCAGAGGACTTACATTTGCCTCTACTTCTTCCTGCAAGTCAATGCAATTCACAGATGCATCAAAGATCATCAACCAATTAATTCATAACATCCAATCGTACCATCGATAAATTGACTTGGTTGATTACATGTTATCACGACCTTCCCTTAGTCGGTATACTCAAATACTATCTATAAGGTCCTATTAAATCAGGACTGCTCACCCAAAGCTGAAGATAGATAGCATAGCTCACCCAAAGCTGATAAATTATTTCTCACCCAAAGCTAATAAATTGTTGCTCACCCAAAGCTGATAAATTATTTAGCTCACCCAAAGCTAATAATAAATTATATAGCTTTGATCACCAAATCGATTTACCATTTTTATCACACCTGATAAAAATAGCTGTGTGTGAGTACACGGTCGGCCTTAGCCAAAATATAATAATTTCACTTTACATAAATCCCACCATTTTATATGGTTCACCAAAATATTGTTGGCGTTGTAAACCGACGCTCAGTCATTTTCCAATTAAATACTGAAAATAAATAAATTTAGGAATAATTTCCCAAATGCACAAACCACACATAATTAGCACAAATTTGAACTCATTAAATAAATAGATCACACCATTGCAATAAGCATAAAATTCCGGTCATCAGCTATTCCAGTCTAATTTTCGAAAAATAAATAAATAATTACGGAAATTAATTAATAAATGCCAAAAATGCAACTTAGGCCTGTAAAGCCCAATTAAAAGCCGAGACGAGTCCGAAAAATTTCCAAACTACTCTAGATAAATACTAGAGCTTGTCTAGGCTCTAATTACACAACTCTAATTACCTAACATGCAATAACAATTAATTAAATTGCTAATTTAATCTCACTATCCACATAATCCATACTTAATGAGTTAAACTCACTTGTTTAATGATCCGCTCATATCAAAAGGACAGGGACGCGGTGACGCTCAAGAAACTCCAAAGAGGGACCGCCTTTCAAGGTCCAAAAGCGGGCCAAACAGCAGCCTAGAGACCCACACTGTTCTGATTCGATCGGGGGCCTGAAGGAGCTGCTTCAATGTTGGCTTGGGTTAGAAACGAGCGGAGATGGGTGGAGGGGCAGCTACAGGTTCGGGTGGAGGTAGGCAGCGGCTCCGGCGACTCTGACGATGACCCATAACGTCCTGGTGACCCACTAGAAGTGAAGACGAGTAGGGACGACATGGTTGGGATGACGGTGGTGTGTGATGAGCAGAAAGCACGCGAGGGGCGTGACGGCATGCGACGGTGGGGCTCTTAGCTCTGACGACGTCGACGGCAAGGGGCAGCTATTGGTCTGGTTTTTCTCTGGAGTTTTTGAAGTCTTGAAGGCTATATGGGGGGTGTTGGTCGACTAGGGGAGGAGACAGGAAGGAGGGGGAACAAGCTTGTTTGAAGGGGGCCACCTTTGGTCTCTTCCTATCCCGTTTGTTCCCTTGACTCAGTCCCACCACCTGTCACGCCCCAAACGTCGAGCACGTGCACATCCCACTACGGTCGACCCATTCTTTTTAATGCACATGCAGAAGCGAATAATTAATCCCCAAACAAAACTCAATTGGGATAGAAAAGCAAGACTACATTTTCAAATTCAAACCACACACCTTTACACACATCAAACTAGTTCATTTATAGGACCAGGCTATTAACAAAGATCTATAGAAGATAAGTCCTAAAAAACTAAGCTGTCCTAAGACCAGCTAGTCAGATCCAGTAGCCGGCTTATCAGTCTCCACAGGCACCAGGGGCGTCGAGTCTTCCACCAACCCATCTGGAGGATCAACATGATTCTCACCTAGAGCGGCATCTATAATACCAAGGGGAATATCAAAACACTTGAGAGGGCCATCCAGGAATTTATCAAGTCTATAGCGATAGTACGCTCTAAATCGATAGGGGACCCTACCAGGAAGGTTCTCATTGACCCAGACAGTAGTCACCACAAGCTCGTAGACCCAATGACTTCCGGGATTGGCATAGTCAAAAATCCTCTCAGTGACCCTCCTTGGTCTACTAAAAAGCTCTGGAGGATCCGCCATTTAAGGACCTGAAAAATATTATCCCACAACGGGGTGAGACAACGTCTCAGTGAGTCCTACCCTCTAAAACGGGGTGAGACAACGTCTCAGTGAGTCCTACCCTCTAAAACTCGATTAGGAATAAAATAAGCCACAGGGCGCTCTAGCCACACAAAGAGGATTGAGGACTTACCTCGCCTCAGTCCAATCCTATACATTAGTAAAATCCATACGTCGATCAATTCATACCATCTATCAACCAATAATATCTATCATTCCAGTCATTAATACGACATATGCTCTCCAAAGCTGTAATATATAGACAGTAGCTCGCTCAAACTGCATAGATAGATAATAGCTCGCTCAAGCTGTAGATAGATTGATAATAGCTCGCTCAAGCTGTATAGATAGATAATAGCTTGCTCAAGCTGTAAATGCTTGCCAAAGCTATCAATTCAACATTAACCTTGCTCATTCCTCAATCCAATCAATCAATCGATTCAAACTAGTTCTATAAGCCAATCACGATGCCAAAAGCCGACATCAGGTATTTTCAAGTTAAATACCAAAACTTCTTCAATTTCAATCAATTTCGCACTTTTGGAATTATTAACTACAATCATCATTTCCACTGAATTTCTCAATTAAACATACAATTGATACAAACTGACCGCACTACTGCGATCAGTGCGAAATTCTAACGACCGACCATCTCGGCAAAATTTTCGAAATTATTAAATAATTAAATTTAATTCCGAAAATTAAATAATTACATATTATATTATAATAATAAAATTTAATAATTTAATATTAAAAAATTCGTAATTAATTAATTAATTAAAATAATTAATTAGGGCTTAAACTATATTACACTAACTTAAACATACAATTAGCACTAATTAAACATCCATTATACTAATCATGCAACTAATCTAATTTACATTAAAATAATCTAATCTAACCACCTAAATCTAATTAGACTAATCTAAACACCTCTTAAACATAATTAACTTACTAAGCGAGGTTTAGAGGATAAACTCACCGGTTTTGCACGCTGTTGAGTTCACGGTGACCACGACGCTAAGGCGGTCGATAAACCCCGAAGCGACGACACCAATGGAGGCCGGGAAGACACCAAAAACGGGCCTCAAAGTCTAGAACTTCTTGCTATCTTTGGCTACATATCTTGGACTAAACTAGCTAGAACCGGTGGTGGTTGAGGTTGAACGGCGAAGCAGGAGCAGTAGTGAGCAGGCGGAGGTCAGGCAAGTACAGGCGGCGGCTCCGACGGTCTGACGGAGGTTGATCGACGTCTAGGGATCCTTGGGACAATAGCTAGTGACGCGAGCTGGTTGAGACGACACGCAGACAAGCTGGACAGCAAACGGTGACCAGCAACTTACAACAGCAGACAGAGCAGCATTTTAGTGGCCGAACAGGTGAGATGAAGCTTCAGGTGGCTTCCAGGCAGTGTTGTGGCTGTTGAATAGCGAGGGAGACAGCTAGAGGCTGTAGGACGAAGGTGGAACAGCTTGCGAGTTGGCCGGCGAGGCGCATGCAGGCCTTCGCGCACGACGGACGACAACCGCGACAGCGACGGCTCTGGCGACAGCAACAAGCAAGTGACTGAGCGAGCGAAGGGGGCGGCGTCAAGCTGGCTAGCTAGTCTGGTTGGTTCCCTCTCTCTCTCCTCCAAATTCAAAAGCAAATCCAAGGTTGAAGATGGAGTTGATTGGTGAAGTGATGTCTCACCTTTTTTAGAGCACATTCTCACCCTCCACTTGTCAAGATCCTATGCACTCTAGCTCCACCATGACATCACTTGATGATGTCACACTCCACTATCTCCAATCTTCCACAACCTTATTCCAATGGTTGCAATTTATTTTTCCGTCGTGGCATGAAATCTTGTATATCATTTTCATTCAATTCTCTTCTAATTGAACCAAATTGAAGTCCATAAAATTAATCCAATGCCACCACACTTTAATTCACATCTTCTCTTGTCCATAGAACTTTCTTGAGTCTCAAAAGCACAACCAAAAGCGGGACTACTAATTTCCCGAACCAAATTAACCATACTTTGATTATTTTGCCAAAAAACTCGGTTTGCTTTGATTATTTTGCCGAAAAACTCGGTTTGCATGAAAAACCTTCCGAAGATAAGTCGATGTTCCTAAAATGAACTGTCACATGACAGAGTTTTCAATTTTTGAATTCAGGTTTAAAATCACAGTTAATTTCAATCTGTTACGATTTGAGCGCGTCCTAATCTACTGGATAGCTTTTAGGAATTTTTAGTGCAATTGACCCGTGGTTGATTAATTTCAAGCCACGACATAATCTTTGACACATTGGCGACTCTCGGTTGTCGTGAAAATCTCGAGGTTTCAATTACAAACATAGGGTACCCAAAACGACAGAAGAATCAGTTTAGTGATGGTCGACGAAGATATTACGATCAGGTGGAATCACCGACACTCTAATCACGTATCTCAGTCGAATCGACCTATTACCGATATTTGTTCGATTCGATAGTGTTGTAATGATCCTTGTAGATTAATAGGGTCGAGTAATTGATTCATGGTCAGATTCTCTAGCCTATTGCATTTAAATTCCTTAACGGCTTCACCTAATAGACTAGTAATCTCATGAGTGATCAGCTCGGAGAATTGAACTATAAGCGCGTCATTGAAAAGTCCGTCTCATTTAATTGAAAACAGAATAAAAAATTTGGGATGTCACACCACCAGCTGGCTTCCTCTGCCCAATTTCTAGCCATACAAACTCCTTCTAGAAGCATTGAGTTGGTCCAAAAGTTGGATCCAATGGGGGCATACGAATTTTGATTGATTTTGCTCAAATTGGACAATAAATCCTCCTTGAATCAACACCAATTGGCCGTAAAAAATTCAACCAACATAACAACAATTAAATTGGCATTTTTCCTTGCCAATTGAACCCACTTGCATCCTAATTGCGCAATCAAAAGCAGTCATATGATTTTTAGACAAAACGGCCCTACCTCAAGTTTTTTCCCAGAAAGTCTCGGTTTGCAAAAAAAAATCTTCGGAGACTGAGTCAACGTTCCTAAAATGACTTGTGACATGATAGAAATTTTAATTTCTGAAATCAAATTCAAATTCGCAATTAATTTCAATTTGGCACGATTTTAGCTTAACCGAGGCTACCCGGTAACTTTTAGAAATTTTTGGTGCAAATGACCCATGGTCAATTTTCTTCGAACAACAATGAACCTCTTCGACACCTTGGCGATTCTTGGTGGTCATGAAAATCTCGAGGTTTCAAATATAGACACAGGGAACCAAAACGATTGGAAAAATCAATCTAGTATCAATTGATGAGAATTTCGCAATTTAGTGGAATCACCAACGTTTAACCACATATCTCAATCGAACTGACCTATCCCTCATCTTTAATTGATTTTTAATTGTGCCGTAATGATCTCTGCAGATGAGCACAGTCGAGCAGCCGATTTTTGGTCGAATCCTCAAGTTTACTGTATTAAAATCACTTAATGACTTCCCCAAATAGTCTAGTTATCTCATGAGTGATCAACTTTAAGAATAGCACTATAGGCGTGTCAATGAAAGGCCTGATTTATTCAATTTAAAATAGGACTAAAAATCTAGGATGTCACATCGGCCTTGCTAGATTTGGCCTAACAAGGCTAACTCTCATTAGGCCTCCCATGCGCAAGGGTGGGGTTGCCCTTGCCCAGGCCACCTCTAGTGAGGCGGATCCTTGTTAGGGCTTGGCATCACCATGGCCTGGTGAGGCCAGCCTACTTGGCCATCATGTATGACTAGTGGTTGGGCATCAGCCAAAGGAAGAATAAAGGAGAGACAAAAAAAATCAAAAAAATTATTAAAACGTTACAAAAAATTGTCTATGTGACATCCTGAATTTTAGGTTTTGATTTCGATTGGATAAGATGGGTCTTTTGTCAACGTGACTATAGTATTTTTCTCTAAGTTGGCCACTCATGAGATAACTAGCCTATCCGGTGAAGCCATTAAGGGATTTTAAACGCAATAGACTTGAGAATTCGACCATGAGTCGACTGCTCAACTGTGCTAGTCTGCAAAGGTCATTACGGCATTGTCAAAATCGATCAAAGACCGGAGATAGGCCGATTCGACTGAGATGTGTGATCAAGTGTGGGTGATGCCATCTAACTGCAAAATTCTCGTTGATCAGCACTAAACCGATCTTCTGTCGTTTTGGGTACCTTGTGCCCGTATTTGAAACCTTGAGATTTTCACGACCATTGAGAGTCTCCAATGTGTCGAAGAGGTATGCGGGGCTCGAAGAAAACCGACACAGGTCAATTGCAACAAAAATTCCTAAAAGCTATTCGGTAGGTTAGGTCACTCTAAAAGCGCATTTGATTGGAAATAACCGCGAATTTAATTCAATTTCAGAAATTAGAAGTTCTGTCGTGTCATGGGTCATTCTAGGAAGGTCGACTCACCTTTTGAAGAAATTTCGGCGAGTTAAGGAATTTTACGGACAATCATTGTGGACAATTAGGAAAATGAACGGAAATTCGGATTGGCAAATTTGAAGAGACACTTGGCATATGGTATAAGTGAATCGATGAATGGAAGTTGTTTGGACTTCTTCTGATTTCAAATTGGACCTCAATCGAATTTATTTGTTTGGAAAATCGGATTCCGAGACAATTGAAATAAAAGTTGGTTTTGAAGAAAATTCGTGGGATTAAAGGATAGTCTTATTTTGGACTTCAATGGTGGACTTCAATGGTGCAAGTTGACGAAGAAATTGGCCCTAGGGTGACTAATTGACAAAGTTGTTTTGAAACCGACCAACATTTCAATTTTAGTTCTCAAGTGATTTCTTCTTTTAAATTCTTTGGACCCACGTTTTCCTCTTCTCCACACACGCACACGCCCCTCTTGTTGGTCGCACGAACCCTTCTCTCTCTCTCTCTCTCTCCGCGTGTGAGCTTCCCACCCGCACGTTCTTTCTTTATTCTCTCTCTCTCTCTCTCTCTTTCTCTCTCTCTCTCAGTTAGCTGCCCCACCGACGGTTTTCTTTTACTGCAGAGTCCAACTTCACTTTCCCTTGTTTTGACCAACCCATGTTTATCCAACAATTGGATATTTATCCCCCTTGCTGGCGTAGATATTTATTTCCCCATCTGCACGTGCTGTCTCTTTCGTTCTTCGGCTGAGGTGTAGTCCACCGAGGTCGACGACGCTGCTTCCTTATGTGCCGTTCGCTGTCCCCACGAACACCGACGAGCGCAGCTTATTTTCTTGCGGATTTCGGTCCGTTTCCTTATACGGCCTGCCCCACCTGCGTCCTTCTCCTTCGCCATCGTCACTACCGCATCAGCCACGTGCGAGTTGTTCACCGCTTCACATCGGGCCATCTTTGAAGCCCTTTGTTGCAGCCCGACCAGCAGCTATTCCAGCAGGTCCAGCAGCTCAAGTTTGGTCCTTTTCACGGCTGTTTCAGCCATGGCCTGTACTTCGACTCGCTACCGCCGAGCTTAGTCCAAGCCGTGTGCAAATCAGCCCCGTGACAGCCGTTTAGCCCTTGATCAGTGGCTAAGTTACAGCAAGGGTTTGTAGGTCTTGTGGCCATTTTTGAGCCCGTCCTGACCCCGGTTGGCGGATCTGCTTTGGAAAGAATCGAGCTCCGTCGCGTGCTCGTCAATTTGATCCGAGCAGATCTTAATTCAAGTGAGTTTAGCTCACTAAACCTTGCTTAGTTTGCTAATTATGCTTAAGGGTTGATTAGTGTTAATTAAGCATGATTAGGTGGTTAGATTATATTAGAATAAGTAAATTAGTGACTTAACGATGCATGTTAGGTGGTTAGACATAGTCATTAGCTAGTAGATATGTGCTAGTATTTATTGAACGAGTCTCGGAAATTTTCCAGGTCCGTCTCGGCTTCCAAATAGGCGATACGGACCTAAGTTGGATTTTTAGTATTTATTTAATTAATTTTCGAATTTAATTAATTATTTATTTATTTTTCCGAAATTAGACCGGGATGGTCGACGACTTAAATTTCATGGTGATTGCAGTGGTGCTTTCTGTTTATTTAATTGAGCACTGGTTTGTGGGAGTTAAGTGAGTTGATGAGTATATGGGGATTTTATCCCAAAATTGATCAATGTTGGTGTTCAATTAGAATTTGACTGTGAGAGGTTGTGAGTTGAACCTCGAAAGCCACCAAAGTATGGCTGTGCCAATGGGGCTGAGTTCTGCCACCGAATTTGGAGTCGGTCGCGCCCATTGAGCCGTAAATTGCCACCCAATATAGGTCGCGCCCGTTGGGCCATAAATTGCTACCTAATATAGGTCGCGCCCGTTGGGCCGTAAATTGCCCTCCCGATAGGGGTCGCGCCTATTAAGGCCGTAATCTGCCACTTATTAAAAGTCGCACTCATCGGGCCGTAATTCGCCACCTAAAGATAAGTCGTGTCCTTTGGACGGTAATTTGTAGCCAAGGAATTTGGTAGACTATGCTCGTTGAGCCATGAGTAAGATTTGAGACTGAATAAGTGAGACAAATGGGGAATGGTCAGATTGACATGTAATCGACTAAGTCGATTGATCGAGGTATCAATCCGTGTAAGTGATTGGGTGCCTATTTGAACTGTGCTAATGTGCAGGTGGAATCTAAGGCCAAGGTAAGCCATCTGTCTCGTGATGTGCTTAGGCAGCCATAGTGTATTGGTTTACTAATCGGGTTTTAAGGGGTAGAACTCGCTGAGACGTTGTCTCACTGGTTATTAAATAACCATTTCAGGCCCGTAGATGACAGCACCACCACCTTCTTATCCTGCATTGCATTAGGTATTCCCCAGGAGATGAGCAAGATAGAATACCACTTCCACATACACCATCACCCGGAAGGATTAGAGTATGTATTAGTTAAGTCGACCGTCTGGGTTGACATGGGTACAGAGGACCTAAGGCCCCATGAGTATCGATTGTGGTACCATGAATATTTCGATGGGTTAAGAGAGGGTCCCATACCTGAAGAGGATGTACCTCAGTATGTATTGGAAGAGGTGTTCGGAGAAGGAACAATCGATCATAAGGATGGGTCAGTAGTGGATGTTAAGGACCCTAACTTGAGGACGAAGCTTGTACTCTTGTGTATTCAGTCGATGACGACAACTGGAACGGAGAGGATGGTGAGATCGTGGAGCAGGAGGAGTGGTAGGAGGATGAGCCTATGGAGGAGGAGCCTGTGGAAGAGCCGGTAGCTGAAGCCGAGGATGAGTCTAAAGAAGAAGAAGAAGAGCTAGAAGAAAATGAGTTTAGTGAAGAGGAATCAGAGGAGGATCAGGATGATCTCGAGTACGACCCGAATGAGGACTGAGACCTTATCCTATTTTGCAAACCTTAAGAAGTGGACTAATGTATGATAGATCAAACTTTTGTAAATAGTATGATGATATATACTACATGGTTTGTCTTGTATAAAGTGTGGTTATGGTTTTCAGTTGTGAAAAATTATAGTTCTACTTTTCTATCCCATTATTTTATTGTTTGGAGATTTATTATATGCTTTCGCATGCGCATATTAAATGAATGGGTCGGCGATGCATCTTGGGACGTCGCTATTATATCGACCAAGTGAGGGATGGGCACGCATTCGAGGATCAGGGCATGACAGTCTACATTAGCGTTGGTGGTACTATATAAGTCAACTCGTGTTCATGTCAGCAATATTCAACCAAAATTAATCGGAAGGATTAAATTGGCACTATGTCAAAAGGTATATGATTAAATTGGCATAAATGCACTTGATTCATAACTTTTCTGACACTTTTTCCTCTCATTAAATAAGTCAACTGTTTTGAAGTTTACGTGTATGGTTGGTGAAATACCAACTCTGAATGAATTACCCAACATTTAATTAAAGAACTGCAAATTTAAAGATCCAAAAACCATCTTGATCTAAAACTAGTCCTCTAAAACAGAACAAGTGAAACTTTTTTGAAAATAGGAAACGAGCTTACAACTTTGTCATTAAACTTTTTTTATATCAATTGTCTTTTATATACACATATATCTAATGGAATAACATGATGAAACAAAAAAAAAGGGTGGCATTATTTCTATCTCCTATATGATTAAATCCACCCAATTTTCACCCCTCTATCATTCAATTGCAATTTAAATTGGTGGCCAAATTTATTTACTTTTTTTTAGTATTTCTATATCCATGTAAAATCTACTTACCATCATTAAGAATTTCATATATTTATTTTTTTGTTTATTGTATATTTTTCATGTAAATTAAAGGCACTATAGTTTTATTTATTTATTGTTAGACATTACTTCCATAAATATTTTTTGGTCAAAAAGAGAAATTCCCAAGAAATCTAATTCTTTTCTACATAGTCAATCAAATTTATGGATAAATTGTTACATAGATAAAATTTTATTAAACCACAACATTGCATAAAGTAAGAACTTTGTTTTGAAAATGCTAGTGAAACATCATCATTTTGGATTGACAAAAATCCTACATGCTCTCCAATCCCAATTGTTAATGATGCATGTAAGTATGTTGATATTGAGCTGCGCAGCTCTTTGATGTGGATCATTATTATCATAGCTCTCTTAGTCATTGCATTGCAAAAAGCCATAAGAATTTTTTGTAAAAAAAAAAAGAAATTTTTAAATGTGTCATTTTCCTTTGTCGAGGTCCAATACATGAATGGAAGAAGCAATGTTTTACTAAAACACTTCTTTTCGTTCTTCTCAAAATTATTACGAGGCTCAATTGATTCAACAACTAGATCAATGGAGTTATCATATTATTAGTCTAGGGTTTATCTTTTTAACCATAGGTATTCTTTCGGGAATAGTATGTGCTAATGAGGCATGGGGGTCATATTGGAATTGGGACCCAAAGATAAGGAAAATAAATAAATTCTTCAACATAGTAAATAAAGAGACTTGATAAATATTTTAGATTAATGAAATTAATGAAAAGTTCACCAAGAAAGTGTGCTTTTGAGATAATAGGGACGAAAAAATAGATAAGTTATTATATGATCAATGATGAAGAAGAGACTTTTTCAATTTTATACTATAAAAAAAAATTTCTATACTATTAGCAAGATATTTTTATACGGAGTATTTGAAATGTTATAGGAATATCTGATAATACACTTTTCTTTAATACACTAAAAAACAAAACATGTGAAATGTTTAATTTTGGTAATTTTCTTAAATAGAAAAAGAAAGAGGCCATCACTATAAACGGCAATTGAAATATGAGGACAATGTTGTCATTTTAGTATAAATGGGGACGAATATAGTTATTTGGAGGTTGGAAATAGCGCTGCCTAAATTAAAACCTCAGTGAAAGGATAGTTACATTCTCCAACATCAAACTTTAAAGGGTGAAATATAATTTAATCAAAACATAAAGCAAAATGATTTTTTTTTTAAATGTCAGTGAAATTTCACCATTTTGTATTTACAAAAATTAATTTCATCGATGAAGTGTTTATGAAACCATATCAAGATGCCTCAGTATGAATAACTTTGCATGGCGATGTCTTTAGTGTACTCCTAAGACATGCCCTGTGTAAAAGTATCCTGCTTATAGTAAGGAAAAATAGCAAATTCTGCTATAGTAGTAAATTAAGAGACTTGATATATATTTTCTAGGAAATTTCTCTTTTCGACAAACTTTATTTCTATGGAAGCAAAGTCTAAAAGTGAAATAGAAAGTATATTGCCTTCAATATACATGGGTACCCACAATAAACCAAAACAAAAGTGTGCAATGCTTAATCACGACAACTACATTATAAATATAGTTAGAGATAAATAAATGAAAAGGAAGTAATGAGGCTACCACATGAAATTGTAATTGAATGATTAAGGGTAATTTTGTCATTTTAGAGAAAATATGATATATTTAGTCACATTAGGGATGGAAATAGCACCGCCCAAGATTAAAGGCTTGAAAATTTATTCCATGGTAAAAGTTGTATTACATAATTGCATGTACTCCGATTCTAAGACTATTAGATGATATTTGAGGATTATTTGAAAAATTAAGCCTCATTGTACAAATATATGATATTAAAAATCAATAAAAATAAATCTTAGCCAATATAAATAGCCATAATTAGATAACTTTGATAGAAGAAAAGGCATTTTTATCATATACACGATTTCCCATATTTCATTTGTTTCATAAATAAATAAGACTACATGCATAATTAGCGATGAATCTTTCAATAAAAGGCATAGTCATAGATAACTTTAAATGAGATAAATTTCAATATTCATATTTGAAAATTACACGTTAACAACGTTAAAAAATTAAGGGCCCGTTGCTATAATTTTGTAAATTATTCATATATATGATTAACTAGGATTACTGAAGATAATTTCTATCACTTTATAGTTGTCAGAGATAATTCCTTGTACTTCATAATTGGTGAGCACAAATTTGATTTCAGTATCACAAGAAGTTTATGCATGAGCTTTTGAAGGAATTTCATTATTATTTAGATTTTGATCAGTCTTGAAATAAATGCTCCCTATAATGTATAC
Organism: Eucalyptus viminalis; assembly: GCA_014182385.1. Lineage (NCBI taxonomy): Eukaryota > Viridiplantae > Streptophyta > Magnoliopsida > Myrtales > Myrtaceae > Eucalyptus > Eucalyptus viminalis. The sequence continues at coordinate 16,113,616 of CM024527.1, read as the reverse complement.
TTTAGTGAGCAATATGTTAATTATAGATAAATATTGAAAAATGAAATGAATTCAAAAGAAATTCAATCTTAAAATTACCTATGATAATAAAAAAGTTGTAAAGCAAAAATATGTACCTAGGTTCAGCTCACCAAGAAAGATGAGGTTTATAAATATTTGATTGGCATCTAATCAACCTAGCTAAATTTGGTCACGATAATCAACACTTCATGTTGTTATTTTTCTTTAAAGTGTCGTGCCTAAGAAATATCAAATAAAATGGCATGTGTTTGGTATCTTTGAAAAAAAAAATAAGGCTATTTCGATGGACTTTGTAAAGCGATCAAGATAAGACAAATCACCATTTAGCGTATTTAATAATATTCATCAACCCACTAAAAATATTTTTAATCATCTATGGGCATTTAGGTGATATTCTTAAAGTTTCAATTGTCCTTTGTTTAACAACTATTACCATCAAAATCATAATTTAACAGCAGCAACAGGTTCAAATTATAGTTTGCGTTACAATTTAAGCTTTATTGTAACTTCGAACTGATATCTCATGCTCTTTTTAACAAAATATCAATTTTCTTATAGAGATGTCAAAATATGGGGCCGCCGATTTTTCGCTATTGTGACATAAATATTTGTATATCATATCAATGATTGTAAAGTAAGTAAAACAAATATTGACGAAAAATCATTATACAACCATATTAAAATTTACAAAATAGGAAAAATAATTAACTTGAAGTATTGATAGGTACAACCTATATTAAGAACCAACCGTTGGCAACGAAATTTTCATAAAAAAAGAGAGGACTTATCTTAAAATCAATCAAGGGAATTTTAAATATGCACTTTGGGGTGAATACGTTTTTCTGAATATACAAATTGAATGTTGCATTTTTGGGCAAGATATGCAACAATTTTTTTATAATACATTGTCCATACTTTGTGATGGATAATGAGATATCCATCGACTCTTGTCAATAGAAAATATAAACTACGATTAGCAAAAATACGAGAAAGACTTTCGATTAAAAAAACTGACATATATGAAATTGGAAAATAATCTGAAAAAAATCACATCCAACTCTCTTTGCATAGATTTAAGCGAATGGAGAAGAGAAAAGAAACCATTTTGGTCTGAGAAGATTTTACATGAATGGCTTACTCGCCTTTCACACACCAAGTTGATGGCACAACCATGTACATTCTAACAAATGGAGGAAAGCTATCAAGAGTGCGGAATTTATGTTCTTTATACTTTTTTGTTATATTGATTAATAATTTTTTATATGCTCAAAACATTGCAAGGAATTATGCTATGATACAATAAATAGTACTATTTTAAGTCCTTTTGCTTTACGGAGGACAAATCTACATGATGCGGATCTACTTATGAAAACTCCATGCAAAATCAAGTTGAATTTAATTCATGTGAATGTTTATTTTATCATAATTTTTTAAATATTATTTCTGTTGCGAAATGGAATTTAATTCATGTGAATATTTATTTTATTATAATTTTTAAATATTATTTCTGTTGCGAAATTCACACAACAACGACATTTAGACACCAGATATTATTTTAAACACGTACAATGCACAGGCATCTTGCAAGTATAATTAGAAAAAATATCATCCATGTGTAGCAGCTAAATAAACTCAGTAAGCTAGTGTTTTTTTTTTTTTGGTTTGTACTTTTTTCTACAATTATGCAAATTTCTGGTCATAGGGTCCTTTTATGTTATTTGGCAATATATATGTATATATTCATTTATTTATATATCCAAAGAGACTGAAATATATTGGAATCCTATATTAGTATCATCAATCCTAGCTAACTGCCGTGGCTAATCCTTTTGGGCTGGAGGAGTTTCGGTAGTTGTAGGTAAGCAATAGAGTAGAACAGTTTCGGGCCTAACCTTTACATTGGACCTAATTAGTTATCCAAACCAAGTTAGTTTATTTGAGCATCGTTGTGATCTCATGATCTTCTTCAACGTGACAAGTTTTTTGTCGTTAAATAATAATTTTTTTCAACAGTTTTAACAAATTTATGGTTTGATGCTTAATTCTCAAAAATAGAGTTTCTAGTTACTTATGATGACGATTTGCCACAAATAAGTGGCATTTGAGAGGAGCATTGCCTCTTAAATACCTTGAACTTCCTTTAATATCTGGTAAAGATTAGTGACAAAGATTGCAAACTACCAGTGAAATGATAATGGAAGAATATCAAGCATTTGACTTTTGCAAGAAGATCACAACTCATTAAATCAGTTATATGTAGCTTTATTACTTAGAGGAGCCTTTTTTTTAACTTTTTGTGCTGCCTAAGAAATTATTGAAGCTGGTGGCAAGTAAGTTCACCGCTATTATATGGAGAGGCAAGCCTGATGATGTTAAGGGAGCAAGAGCAGCTTGGAAAGATTTCTGTCTTCTTAAACGTTAAGGGGGAATGGGGTTGAGACAATTACTTACATGGAATTGCCTCCAAAGATTGGTAATGAGAGCTGGCTTCATTTGGAATGCTTAGCTGCAGCTTTTTGTTAAAGGACCAAAGAATTTGGTCTGTTGAACCTAAGAGTGACTCTACTTACATTTGGTGGAAGTATTTGTATCTAAGCCACATACTGAACCCTCATGTCAAATTTACCGTTGGGAACTGTAATACCTTTTCAAGAACTCTACTAAAGCTTTGCTTGGAATGAGACTATCTGCTTTATTTAGATTGAAACAAAGTATGCGCTTCATGATGGTCCTTCCCCTTTGGCTAATCGAGTGATTAGTCTATGATCTTTGCTGTTAGAACTCAAATAATACATTTTATCTTCAAGCATAAGGTGATATTGTCCATTGAACACCAAAGATTGTTCAACCATTGGGGCATTTCTTGTGCTGCCACTGTTGCCTAATCTACAATGAGATGGTTGTTAGAGTTAATTGTGTTGGATGTAGTGTAGCCTTTGTAAGTTGATGGTGATCCTCATTTGTCGGTCAACGGACAAATTTTCTTTGAATGATCCTTATAGAACAATAGTGACGTTGGTGAGTGGAAAATTGTCGTTTTGCTTAATCAACACGTTATCTTTTTCGGTTGCTTTTTAGAAAAATGAAAATTAAGGAAAAGAGGACCCAGGGAAAAGATGACACCTCAAACCAAAGGACATTGATATGGTCCACCGCTTGCGGTGGGTTCAAGCTGTAATGCTCTCATAAACATCAACAAAATAGGAAGGGCTTGTCATTAAATATTTATATGTAATTTACATATAATTTCTACATTATCATTTTATATTTGAATAACATTATATATTTTGAAAGGAAAGCAAATAATCATTTTTGCATATTTTGCTTTTTAAAAAGCACAAACGAACAAGTCTTAAGAAAACTCATATAATTCTGAATATCTTGATTTCCTTCTTTCATCATCACAAACATCATCACAAACATCCATCCCTCCCATTTCCCTTAACATTTATGAGAGCTAAGCTAAAATTTAGGATCACAATTAAATTGGGATGAAAGTGACACAAACTAGTAACAATGACCCCATAATGCCTCTTTTAAAATTTCAAACACAAAGTGAACCTGCCAAATTAATAAAGAATTTGCACCGTGAGCAAGAAGATTAGTAAGACATCCGCATCATATGTGGGCCTTGGTTATGGCATTGTTTAAGGGGCATGATTCGTGCGTAAAAGAGTTAATCAAATTCCATTAGGTGGGCCAACTGAAGTTGATATATTATTGATAGTACGCATGCATCTTGACAAAAGAACCCCAAAGTGCCTATATATATATATATATATATATATATATATATATATATATACACCAGATTATATAAAAAATTTCTTTATTGATCAAGAAGATTTGGAAGACATCCACATATTGTGGGCCTTGGTTGTGACATTGTGTAGAAAGAATATGTATAAGGTTAGGTCCAATTTGATAATTAAAGCAAGAAGATTTGTTTTATATCAAAATTTTGCTTTGTTTAAAAAGAAGATCTAGAAGACGTCCGCATCTTAAATTTTTGGTTACATTCATGTGTAAAGGGTTATTTTTTTTTTTTTTAAAAAAATTTGCTTTATCGGCCAAGAAGATTTGGAAGACATGCGCATCTAATGTGGACCATGGTTGTGACACTGTATGAGGAGAATGATTCATGTGTAAAAGGTTACATCCAATTTGATAAGTAAAGCAATATGTTGACACATTGTTCTAGTATTTAAGAGATCATATCCAACTTAATAAGTAAGGCAAGTTGTTATTAATACCTTGTTCTAGTATTTAAAAGACTAAATGAGATGATTAAGTTTTTTTTATTATAAAGTAATATATACAACATAAATATATGCGGGGGTTTGAGCATTATTGACATGTAAGGTTTTGCAATTAGTTGTTGTCATTTTAATACTATTTTCTAATATTATTGTACATGTATGTTATCAATAGTTATGTTCAAAATTGTCGCATGTAACTAATGATTAGTAAGTTTCATATAAAAAGTAATTTTTTTTTGTAAGGATATAAAAAAAAGTAATTTATTCTCCATTTTTCTAATATTATTGTACAAGTTAGATATTTCATAGATTGAAAATCCAATCTCTTATAAAAAGTTCCTATCAGATGACAAATCATTAGTTACATGCACAGTTATAAGTAGTATAATTTCTTTTGGAAATCCTAGTAGAGCAAGGAGGGGTTAGGAAAGAAATGGAATGACATATAATTAAATTGGCATCCATAGAAATGTTGAACATGAATTAATGAGGAAGAGAGAGTTATGAGATATAACAGCTAATTGTGATTAATTGTGAATAAGAATGCAACTTTTGCTATTCTTACTATGTATCTTGGGTAGCTCGCTCAATGTTTTGTGAAATCTTTAGTCTCATGTTGAACAAGAGAGGCTTGTGCTATTACTAATAAATTATATCCTAATTTATTATGTTCACTACCTGGCATACTTTTGAGATTGAAAATCAAATTTCTTATAAAAAGTTCCTAATCATATGACAAATCATTAGTTACATGCACAATTATAAGTAGCATAATTTCTTTCGGAAATCTTAGTAGAGCAAGGAAGGGTTAAAAAGAAATGGAATGACATAATTAAAGTGGCATCCCTAAAAAAGTTGAACATGCAATTAATGTGAAAGGGGGAGTTATGAGATATAACAGCTAATCGTGATTAGTTGTGAATAAGAATGTGCAAGTTTTGCTATTCTTACTACGTATCTTGGGTATCTATTATATGTTCACTACCTTGCATACTTTTGAGAGCTCAGTACTTTTTGCACGATAGGCTATATAGTGGAGTACATTTATCTTACTTGCTCAGTGTGATTTAGAATAGAATGTGAGTGTAACGCTAAATAGAAAAGCAATTTGACAAAGAGTTCAGAGCAATGTCTACGAATTGACAAGAACAATGAATATCTTTACTTGTCATTTAATCTTAGATACCTATGGTCTTACAAATGAAGTATATACACCTATTTCAATAATATGGTTGTCCTTGTTTGAATGCAGTTAGTGTTCGAAATATAGAAACATACTATTTTACTAGGTCAGAATTAGAAATAGAAAGGTCCATGTCCAATTTCAAAGCCATGTCTTTTTATAGACAGAGAACCCATGTCCAATTTACTCGTTGAACTCAAATGCAACATGTTATAATCAAGCATAAGCTGATATTGTCCATGACACAGTAGAGATTGTGAAGCCATTAGGGCATTCCCTGCCCTGCTGCTGCTGCTGCTGTCATGGCTGCAGAGAGATGGTCGGTGGGATCGAGTTTGTTTTACCGGACGTCGTGTAGCTGTAGCCTTCGTAGGGCACGGGGACTCTTGAGTTGTCGGCCAGCAGAAAAGTTTTATTTTAAAAGATCCTTTTGCGAAAGCACGGTGATGTCAGCAAGTGGAAAATTGCGATTTTGCCTTCTTTTTATTTGTTGAAAAAAATTGTTGTTTTGCCCTATCAAGACGTTATGTTACAATTTTTCTGGTCGGTTTTGAGAAAAAGAAAAAGTTAGGAAAAAGGACGAAGAGGGCCCATAAAACCGAAGGACAATGAGATGGTCCTCCACCTGTAGTGGATTTCAACCTCTAGATCTCACAAACCGGAACAACTAGCTAAGACTTTATTTTATTATACTTTTACATTTTGCTTTAATTTTACCTATTCTAATGCTGGACACATTATTACATTTCTGGCCTTAATACCTAATATGCATTTTGCTTTTATCATTTTGGCCTATTGAAAAGCATAAACAAACAAGTTCTAAAAACGCTCTACCAACTCGAATAATTGTGAACAACCTTCTTTCTTTCTATTTTATTGAGCGTCATTTGGGAGACCATATGTATGCTCTTAATTAATAATAAGAAAGTTAGGTAAAATGGAGCTTAATGATTGAGCCACATCATGGCAAAGCTCCATCTCCCTTCCATTACTCTTAACATTAGTTACACATATTACTGTACAAAAACGTAGAAAATAACAGACCATAAAAAAGAAAAAAATAGAAGAAAAGAAGCACTGTCGTGTAATTCAATCTAATATAAAATCTTCTAGAACGTTATATCAACATCTACTTGCCTTACTTATTATATTAGGTAATACACGTATACAATAAAAATAGATAATAGAAAATTTTTAAATGACAAAAATTAAATTGCAAAACTTCATGCATATATATATTATACACACACGCGCACACACACACACATATGAATGGTAAGAATAAATCGTGCCAGCTATCCCAAGTCATTCTTGCATGGAGCAATGCTCACTTGAAATAAACCTATAACAAATCCCTAATAATGACATTAGTAAATTTAAGAAATTTTATAAAGGAATAATATACTTATAAAAAATGAAAGGACAAACCCTGCATGAGAATTTATTGAAATATGAGAAAAGGAATGTCATGCATAGAGGAAAATGCATTAAAAAATAATCATTAACACATTTTCCATTATTTGTGAGACGACAAGCACGTTGCAGATTTAACAAAAGTAGATGTGAAACATGCATAATAAAGTATTATGAAGAAGACTAGTTATACTTCGTATGTAAAAGAAAAAATTATTATAAAAAAATAACTTTTTTATTTTTAAAATGTAAAAAGAATGACAGAAGTTGCTGTAACGTCACATATTTGAACTTAAATAGAAAATAAGAAAAAAACAAAAGCTTGTGTGTTAGTCATTATTAGAAAAAGTAAAAATAACTTTTTATTAGACGACAGAGGCAAGTTGATAGTATGATCAAATAGACAATCCGGCAAAGATTTGATTATGTATTGAATGGAGCTAAACAAGAAGAAGAATATATTAGAAGCTCGATATAAGAGCCAGACTTAAAAAGACAAGACAGATGGCTTGTCTTATGGTAATTGTTAAAGGGGTTAATATCATGAAAAACCTAAACTTATATATTGGTGACAAATATACTTCAAATGATCACAAAAAATCCCAAATTGTACACTTATAACAAGTTTACCCTAAACTAATTTTTTGACTGTTAAAAACCCTAAACTCGATACATTTTTGACAAATATCCTTTTCATTAAATTGGATTAAACAACAAAAAACTATAGAATTGGTACAAATGTGATAAACAGAACGTAAAATCCAAAATTGGTACACTAATTAATTGTCACGTGCCTTCTAACTTAGCAATTTGCCGGTAAAATTTAACGGAAACTAATAAAGGGTAAATTTATTATTAGTACATTGGTTTAGGGTAAATTTGTCAAAGATGTACTAGTCTTGAGTTTTTTATGGTCAAAAATTAGTTTTAGTAAATTTGTCATAGGTATACTAGTTTGAGGTTTTCCATGGTATTAAACCTCATTAAAGATAAGTTACAAAATTTAAAATGATCAAAGGATTCCAACTCATCACTATGATTGCAATAGGAAACTCAAATAGTAAAAGATTGGACACCCAGACCCCTAGAGTGTCAAAAGTTGGCATAAATGAACATTTAAGTGCCAAAAATTACGAAAATGACACTTAAGTGCCAAAATTGGAGCAAAATGGATCACTTAAGTACCACCGGTGAGAAAATCCAGCCAAAACACTAATGTTGCAATTTTCTGACAAGCTATGCGCAAAACGATGTCATTTTGTATGCTGATGTGGCTAAACACTATCAAAACGACGTCGTTTTGGTATAATTCAAATTTTTATATAATACTTAATTAAATTAAAATTGAAAAAAATTAATTAATTAATTAATTAAAAAGAAGAAGAAGGGGGGGGAAGGAGGAGGAGGGAGGTCGGCAAATGAGGGCTCAACCCTTACCACCACCACTGCCGCCTCCCCTTCTTGCCGAGGAGGTGGGGGAGGGTCGACTGGGGTTGCCAAGCCTTGGCCAAGGGCCGGCATCCCTAGTCGATCGGTGGTGAGGGCCACGATCTAGGCGAGCGTCACGGCCCTCACCCAACCGACCCAAGGGCTGTCGCCAACTGGGGGGCTAGATCTGGGTAAGGGCCGTGACCCTTGCCTAGATCTGGGGTGAGGGTGTGACATCCCGATTTTCAACCTTGTTTTCGATGAAATTAATTGGGCTTTTCATTGACGTACCTATAGCCTTTTTCTTTGAGTTGGCCACTCACGAGATAATTAGTCTATTAGGTGAAACCATTAAGGAATTTAAACACAACAGACTTGAGAATTTGATTAGAAATCGACTGCTCGACCATGCCAATTTGCAAGGGTCAATACGGCATTGTCAAAATTGACTAGAGACCGGAGACAGGTCGATTCGATAGAGGCATGTAATTAAAGTGTGGGTGATTCAACCTAGTTGCAAAATTCTTGTCGAATGGCACTAAACCGATTTTTCTGTCATTTCTGTACCCTGTGCCCGTATTTGAAACCTTGAGACTTTCACGATAACTGAGAGTCGCCTATGAGTCGAAGATACACAATGTGGCTTGAAAATTATCGGCCAAGAGTCAAATGTGCTAAAAATTCCTAAAAGCTACCCAGTAGGTTAAATCACGCTAAAATCGCGTCCAATTGAAATTAACCACGAAATTGAACTCAATTTCAAAAATTGAAAGTTCTGTCATGTCACGATTTATTTTAGGAACATTGACTCATCCTCCAAGTTGGATTATTTGGTGAGACAAATTATGGATTTGAGAGTTGACTTCCATCTTGCAATTTTGGGACATTTATTTGGATTGAATTGGAGAGATTTGAGTTGAATTGGAAAGGAAATGTCTCAAAATTCGTATGTACATGGGGGCTGCAACATTTAAGCACATTCCTTGGCTTCTTGGAGAATTTTTGGAGAGGAATGGCTACTGATAAGAGTGGTGGATTTTGGGGGCATAACACTTGAGTGTATTGGATATTTCTTAAAGACTTTTAGGGCATTTGTTTCCCCTCAAGCCAGCAGACCACTTCTTCTTCTTCCCTTGTTGTGCTTTCTCCATTGTTGTTGTTGAGAGCTCAAGAACCAGCGAGAGAAGGCTAGCTTTTGCTGCTATTTCAGTTTCTTCTCCTTCCTTTATTCTTCTTCTTCTTTAGTCCTCCATTTTTCTCAAACCTTGCTGTTGCCGCCTCATCCAGAACCGCCGCAACCCCTTCACGCCACAACCACTCCAACTCCAGATGACCAGCACCGCCTCGAGTAGCAGCAGCAACAACCAGTTCCCTCCGTCGCCTGTGCCAGCGTCCCCGAGCCAGTGACAAGCCACCAGCTCTCCCTGCCGTCCACCAGAACTCACCGAGCAGCTCACCTCTTCGCCGACCAGCCCAGCTCAGCCCCCTCAGTCAGCATCGACCAGCAAGGACCAGCAGCTACAAAAACAGAATTGAAATTTCAACAGCAAGCATAGACTTATGAGGTGTTTTTCAGCCCCTTCTGGGCCTCCCTTGGAGCAGCCATAGATACGGGTCTTCACCGCCTTTGCATCGCCGTCGCCTTGAACCCATTTGCTCGCTAATTCGGTGAGTTAACTCCCTAATCCTTGATTAGGTTGTTAATTGCACTTAGTAGGTTAGTTTAGTATTAATTAGCTTAGTTAGATTAGTACTAAGTGAGATTAGCCTTAAGATAGATTAGTGTTGATCTAATTAGTGAGATTAGCACTAATGAGGTTGGATTAGTCCAATTCAGTGGACTTTCTTCAGTTATGATTTCTAGACCCTCGCCATTTGCCATTTTTGTTTATGCCTTTGCTTGAATTGATTTTGCTTTCTTAAAATAAAACTCAAGAAAATATATATATATATATATATATATATTTAAGTAGGATCAGGCTCATGCTAGAATATTACTTGTTTTAGGATAATTTGCATATTTAGATCAGGCATTCTGATTATTCTAAATTTTTTAAATAAAAACACCCAAAACATTAACCGAGGATGTTAGATTTTCTTTTCATTAATTTAAATTGCATGTTCAATTATTGGGAAATTTTAATTTCAAATTTTATAAAAAAGGAAAATAAGACATAAAAAAATATCATGCGTGTGTCATCCAGAACTAGGTCATTCCGTCATCTAGCTATTGCATGTTTAGGATCATCTGAGTGCGTGACATATTAGGATAGTTGCATTTAATATTTTCTTGTCATTAGATCATGTTAACTAATTAATGACGTGTGACATATAGTTTGCATGATAGGTTGCATGTTACATGTCATTTTAGTTAGGTATTTTGGCATGTCATTGCATTGTATTCCATGTAGGCTAAGAGAAAATCTTTAAAAAAATTGAGTGATTGCATATTAATTAGAAATCATGCCTAGGACTGTTGATTGGAATTCTGAGCAAACGATGCAGATGCTTTCGTTGCTATAGGGTAAGTCTCATAATTTATTATTGCCTTATTTTGATGTTAAATTGGTGGTTTAGACACTCGTATGATTACCTCATATGTTAGGGAAGTAAATTAAAATCAATTCAAGCTGCCTACAAAACATTTTTTTGAAATAAAAGAGAAAGGTACGAAAATGGCGTTAGATAAATCTAGCGTAATCAAGTTCCCAAACTCACAATCTCTGGTTCACAGGAGTAAAGTAAATCCCCCGTTACTTTACTTGGGTTTCTAATCGACCCATTAAAAATAGATTAGTGGTGACTCCTAATTGAAAAACCATTTCATGTTAAAAAGTTGAACCTAAAGTGTGAATTAGTATGGGCTTGGGAGAGCTCGAGCTAAGTTTAGGCTTAGTAATCTATTAGTCAAACCCTAAGTAGTGTACCCAAGGTTAGGTCGCGATAGAGGGATAACGAGATAGATTTGTGGCTCTAGCAGATGTTATCGATTTTTTATGAGACTAAAAGTTTTAGGGTAAAGTGGCAGGCATTTTTGAGTCAAGACCTAAAGTGGTGGGGGTACTCATAAGATTAAAAAAAGAAAAATTAGGATAGAATTGAGACTAAACTTAAATTTGGGGATTTTTTATAGGATGGAAAAAATTTAGGGTATGATTGGGATCAAATATAAAGTTTGGAGCTTTTTAGGGTATTAGGCCCTTTTAAAATGGTTACTTATAGGATTTTACATTGCATAAATGTGCAAATTTTGGAAAAGCATAGTACCGAAGAGATGTTTAACGCATTGTATAGAGAATAGGAAAAAATAAAGGAAGAAAAAAAATGGAGAAGCTTTGATAATAGGAAGCAAATGATTTGGAGGGATTAGCGAGGAGAGTGAACATCCTCAATGAAGCTGTAATGTTTTAGTAATATAACAGCAATAATGTCACATGAAAATGCAAAGGAGAATTTTAGATTTAGAGGTCCTTTAACAGATAAAGCACGAATTCGATCGAGAACTACGAGGAAGATGATCAATGAACATATCAGTTCGCTTTCTTTTGGGTTGTTAGGCATCTCTTTTCAGCTACAACTTTATGCTCCTAGGTTTCTTCTTCCATATTGATTTACGCAAAAAAGAAGAAGAAGAAGGTTATTTGGCAAGATACTCTCTCTCTCTCTCTCTCTCTCTCTCTCTCTCTCTCTCTCTCTCTCTCTCTCTCTCTCTCTCTCTCTCTCTCTCTAATCTGGAAAGTGTATTAGCTATATCAGAACCCTATCTTAATATCAACAATCCTGACTAATTATGGTTGCTGCTCCACACGTAGGGCCGGAGGAGTTTCAGTAGCTTTGGGTAACTTATGTAGTAGATGTGTTCAATGGACATGCTAGGGCTCCATCCAACTCTCACGTTGGGCATAATTTGTTACCTAAAACAAGTTAATTTATTTGGATTTTGTCGTGATCCTATGATCTTCTTCAAAAGTGACAAGACTTCTTAGGGTGCGCATGACAAAATTTCTGAAATAGAAATTGATTTATGGCTAGCAATTGATTTCTCAATTTCTGAATAGAAATTGAGAAGTTAAAAAGTTTAGCTTCTGATTTATTCTTTAAATCTATTTTTGGAATAAAAATCTATTCCAGAAATAGAAAAATCAAATTGCGTTACTAAACAGATTTATGTTCCAAACCTATTTCGGGGAACAGAGAAACAGAGACATAGAGAAGTAGAAATTTTATCACGCGCGCCCTTATCTTTAAAATTTAAATCATTTTCGGCAATTTCAACAAATTTTTGAGTTGAAGCTTAATCCTCAGAAATGACTAAGTTTATTGTGATGATTTGCTACAAATAAGTGGCATTTTGAGAGGAGCATTGCATCTTAAATACCTTGAAGTTCCTTTAATATCTGGCAAAGTTTAGTGGCCAAGATTGCAAATGACTAGTCGAAAGGATTACTGGAAAAGCGTCGAGCATTTGACTTTTGCAGGTAAACTACAACGCATTACATCAGTTACACATAGATTTATTACTTATAGGAGCCAAATTTTTGGGCTGCCAAAGAGAATATTGGAGCTAGTGGCAAGTAGGCGCAACTCTATTCTTTGGAGAGGCAATCCTGATGATGCGAAGGGAGCAAGAGCAGCTTGGAAATATATGCCTTCCTAAACGTAAAAGGGAAATGGGGCTGAAACAATTATTTGTGCGGATTTGGCTCCGAAGATTGGTATCGAGAGCTAGGTTCACTTGGAATGCTTGGGTGTAGCTTTTTTTGAAGGACCAATGAATTTGGTTTGTTGAACCTAAGAGTGATTACTAACATTTGGAGGAAGCTTTTGAACGTGTGCAACATACTAAAACCCCATGTCAAATAGACCGCTGGGAAGTGCAAAAAAATTTCGAGAATTCTACTAGGGCTTTATTTGGAATGGAGCTATCTACTTTGTTTAGACTAAAAGGAACTCTATGCTTCATTATGGTCCTTCCCCTTTTGCTAATTGAGTGAGTGATTAGGTTAAAGATTTTCTGTTAGAACTCAAATGAAACATTTAATGATCGAGCATAAGCTGATATTGTCCACTGAACACCGGAGATTGTGTAGCCTTTAGGGCATTCCCCGTGCGGCTGCTGCTGCTGCTGCCTAATATGCAATGAGATGGTTTCTGGGCTTGAGTAATTGTGCTAGATGTATTGTAGCTTTTGTAAGTCGATGGTGAATCTCATTTGTTGGCCCACAGACAAATTTCCATCTAAATGGTCCTTTTGCGACAACAGTGACGGTGGAAGTGGAAAATTCTCGTTATGCTCGATCAACACATTGTCTTACACTTTTTTTGGTCGCCTTTTGGAGAAGGGAAAATTAAGGAAAAGATGACACATCAAACGAAGGACATTGACATGGTCCACCACTTGCAGTGGATTTCAAGCTGTAACGCTTTCATAAACATCAACAAAATAGGAAGGGCTTGTCATACGTTTACAATTTGTTTTGTTTAATTTAATCTTGTCTTAGATGCATTTTTACATTTTTGACCTCAAACATAATAAATTTTCACAACATGTAAATATTGATTATATTTTACATATAATTTCATATAATTCCTTCATAATCAAGTCATATTTGAATAACATTTTATGTTTTAAAAGGAAAAAAAAATCATTTTTGCTTTTTTAAAAAGCACAACGAATAAGCCTTAAGAAAACTCATCTAATTCTGATTATCATGATTTCCTTCTTTTATTCTATTCTATAATGTGTCGTTTGTAGAACCAACCTATGTAAATACATAAACATCTCTCAATAATAAGAAACTAAGGTAGAAAAGAGCTTGATGGTGGAACGACATCATCGCAAACGTCCATTTCCTCCCACTTCCCTCAATTTTAATAGGACGTATTACTTTACAATAAAGTAGAAAAAAGTTATTCTTCTGATTTAATATAATATAGTATTTATGGAACGAAAAAATCAACATCAACTTGCCTGAATAAAGTTAGGACCACAATGAAATTGGGACGAAAGTGATTAACTATTAACAATAAGTTACCCATGCAAATGGTACACGTGTGTCATAGGTCAGTCGATTCCGAATGATCACACACCCATGAGACCTTAGGATTACAATCCTAAGTCACTCACAAAAAAGAAATATGGGGTGAAGCACAAATATATTGCTTGTGAACAGGGGTGTACATCTGAAGGGGGAGGGTCCCCTATTTATACATGAGTGGATTTGATCTTAGCCATTGATCCCCCTCCCGATCCAATGGTCGTATCCAAATATGGACAATCATTACAATGCTACATACAGCTCAAGAGGCCCTAAGGTGTGAGGAAGCACAGGGGACGTTTGCCATGGTTTAGCAGGGTCAGTCCATGGGGAACCCAAAAGGGTCGCCTGACACAATGCCTAACACACGAAACTGAATGGCCAGCGGGCTTGTCCTGTGTTACGCATGGGCCAGCTTGTGCATTGATCATGGATTGTTCATGGGCAGCTCATGGGCTGGTCCTTGTGGGACACGGCCCTATCGTTTTGGACGTTCTTGGATCATGCTCATCCTTAGGCTGTGTCAATCTCCCCTACCTATTCGGGTGACGTCCTTGTTGTGTCTATGGCATGGAATGCGTCAATGTGTTTCTTAAACCGGTATAGAGTCTCGAATGGTTCCTAGCTTGCTTCACTCTCCAGAAGGCCTTTCCATCGAATTGAGTATTTCCTTCTTGAGGCACAATAGTTCTTTCAAATGACTTGGTCGGCCATGTTGCATTTGACCTCTCGATCATATGAGGTTTTGGCACCGAGGGGTGCCCGTTATGATGCACCTCAGTCCAAGTCCTCCTTATCTGCATGGAAAGGTTTGAGCATACTCACATGGAATATGGATGTACCTTGAGTTTGACCGGTAAGTCAAGCCTGTATTGTGACATCCCAAATTTTCAACCCTGTCTTCTACTGAATAAATCGAGCATTTTAATGACGCGTCTATAGGGCTGTTCTTAGAACTGATCATTCTTGAGATAACTAGACTATCCAAGGAAATCATTAAGAAATTTTAAGGCAATAGACTTGAAAATTCGACCAAGAATCGGCTTCTCGACCTTGTCTATCTTTTGAGGCCATTACGGCCCAGTTAAAAATCTATTTGAAATCAGAGATAGATTGGTTCAACAGAGATGTGTGGCTAATCGTGGGTGACCCTACTAAATTAGAAAATTCTCGTCGACCGGCACTAAACTGATTTTCTTATTATTTTGGTACCCGTGTCCGTATTTGGATCCTCAAAATTTTCACGACAACTGAGAGTCACCAATGAGTCAAGTGGGTTCATTGTGGCTCGAAGAAAATTAACCACAGGTCATTTGCACTTAAAAATTTCCGATATTTTAGGTCACGCTACAAACGCGCCAAGTGGAAATTAACCGCGAATTCAAGTCCAACTTCAGAAAATTGAAGTTTCTGTCATGTCACAATAAATTCTAGGAATATCGACTTAGTCTCAGAAGATTTTTCTGATACCAACACTTATTGGGAAAAATTCGTCGCCAGGTCGTTTTTGAACAGGAAAAGCCGATGGTGATTGCTGATAGCGAAATTGGGAAGCAAGATGGATATATGGGTGAGGAAAAATGTCGAGATGGTCAATGGATGACCGATTGATTTTATGGAGGCCAATTGAGATGGAATTTAAGTGGATCAAGCCACCAATTGAAGACAATTCTTCCAAAATTCGTAACTCTCCATTCCCCCTAGCCAAATGGACCAAAAGTGAAGTCATGAGAGGTGTTGATGTGGATCATTGGAGGCCAAAGGATTTTGCTTGGCCTAGGTTGATTTGTGGAGATATTTTGTGGAAAATGTCAAGCCAATGGCCCACCCTCTCTCTTATCTCTTCCCTCATCTCTATCGTCTCCATCTCTCTCACCTCTCCACCGTCCACCCTTCCCTCTCCTCTCCATTCTCAACGCCACCAGCAGAGAAAAGAAATAGAGCAGCTCGCCGTCACACGCCGGAGCCACACACCGCTGGAGCTACGCCGTCTGCCTAACCGCACCACCCGCGCACGCCGTCCACCCCTTGGCCGCCTCCCCCTCGCCCAAAAAATGTTGTCTTAGGTCCGTTGCAGCTTAGGTGGGACTATTTTGAGCCCGTTTGAACCCCGAGAGTCCTCGTCTGGGCTCGGTTTGGCCTATTCTTGCATTCCCGGTCGATCTCCGCTTGAAATTGAGTTGTTTTCTTCAATTTCCAGCCAAGGACAGCCGGTTTTGGGAGTGGGTTTCTAGCCACTTCTAGGCCCGCTTTTTGAGTGTTTCGGGCCTTGGTTCCTAGGCCCGCTTCGGAGTTAATTGCTCCCTACACTGTTCCCGTCGGATTGATTCGACTTGCGCATTATTCCAGTTAGTTTTACTCACTAATGCTTTCTTAGTTTGCTAATTATGCTTAAGGGTAGATTAGTGTTAATTAAGTAGGATTATGTGGTTAGATTATAATGGATTAGTGATTATTAGTGGATTGCAATGCATGTTAGGTGGTTAGCAATAGCCATTAGGGAGTAGAAATGCTCTATTATTTATTGAATGCATCTCGGGATTTTTCCCGACCCGTCTCGAGCTTCAATTAGATTTTTAGTATTTATTTATTAATTTTTGAAATTAATTTAATTAATTTTTTTTTTGGAAATTAGGCTGGGATAGCCAATGAATTGAAATTTCATGCTGATTGTCGTGGTGTAGTCTATTTATTTAATTGAGCTTTATTTTGTGCTGAAATGAATTAATTGTGATTATATGATTATTTTCCTGAATTAATTAATGTGGATAATTAATTAGAAAATAACCGGGTGTCGTTTGACAACACCAAAAATATTTTGGTGGACTACTAATAAGAGTGGGATTTGTGGAAAAGAAAATCATAATATTTTGGTTAAGGCCGACAGTGTGCCCACGCACGTGTATTTTCCTCAGAAAAGAATAAAAATGGACAAATTGATTGTACGTTTGAAGTATTATGTGAAATACCGGCTCGGTGACCATGTAGGTCACTTTGTAGACAGACGGTATCCAATACCGGATCGGTGCCCCTATAGGTCATTTTGTAGATAGACGGTATTCAATGTCGGCTTGATGACCCTATAGGTCATTTTGTAAATAGACAACATGCCATAACGGCTCGATAACCCGATGGGTTATTTTGTAGAATGGACATTGTGATGAATATATTTAGTGACTTATAATGTCATTTCGAAGAATGAATCGTATAAAATACTAACTTGGTAACCCAACAGGTTACTTGGAAGAATGGACAGTATTGACTGTTATGACCAAAAATAGTCCAACTGACATGTAAATTACTAGCTCAATTGATCAATGATTTGATCTAATTGTCGTGATTTGATTGATTATTTGATGTGATATACGAGATCTGTGTATAATCTTGAATTTCAGGTTGGGACTGAGGCAAAGGTAAGTCCTCTGACTCGTGCTGTGCTTAAGCAACTGTATGGCGTATTAGTTTACTAATCGGGTCTTAAAGGAATTAGTTATTAAATAACCATTTCAGGTCCGTAGAGGAATTGGAGGAGGATTACCTGTTGGATGACCCTGATGATGAGCCAGCAGAAGATGAAGTGCTTGAAGAAAATGAGCTTAGTGAAGAAGTGTCTTTGGAGGATTGGAATGATGATCCCGAGTACGACCTGGATGAGGACTAAGATCTCATCCCGTTTTGTGAACCTTGTGTACTTATGGATAAGTGTTAGATCAGACCTATGTTAATAGTATTGTAAGATACTATGAGGTGCGTGTGTATAAAAATGTGGTTGTGGATTTCAGTATGAAAAATATGGCCCTACTTTTCTATTCCATTGCTTTATGGTCTGGGGATTTATAATTGCTTCCGCATGTGCTATTAAAAATGAAAGGGTCGGGGATATCGCATTCTAAAATCGACCAAGGTAAGGGATGTGCGTGTTCGAGGATTGGGGCATGACATCCAGTTTAAGTGGTATCAGAGCTAAGTTAAAGATTGGAGTGATAAAGAGTGATGGTTCATGGGATAGTAGTAGGAAAGGCTTTTAAATTCATACTGGTGCATGTCTATGGTAGCTGAGTGCTAGAATTGCTTGTTGTTTGGGTCACTCTATTTCTAATTCATTGTAGAATTGGAAGCAAGTATCTGTTTATAAAGCTGAGCCATGAGTGACCAGGAGTCGAGAACTCCTGAAAAAAGGACCAATAGGGCCGTAGTTCGGGGTAGAACACCGACCCGAGTTGGTACCCGAGGAGGCCGTGGTCGAGCGCCAGCACAGGCTAGCCCAAGTGGAGTGATTCCACCTGTTGTAGATGTAAGGGTAGCAGCCCCTAATGATCCCATAATAGATGGGACCATGCGAATTTTCGAAGTAATAGGAAATCGTATGGATCAACAAGCGCAAAACCAAGCCGCTGCTGCTGCACCTACCATCGCCCCTGCTAAAGTTCTGCCAGGAGTTATGGCCGCTGGGAGGCCAATCCACCAGTTAGTGGAACAATTTCTAAAGCTAAAATCACCGAGGTTCATTGGTACTGAAGACCCTAAGGCCGCGTCTCTATGGATACAAGATCTAGAGAAGGCATTTGCACTTTTGAGGTGCAATGAAGAGGAAAAGGTGGTACTGGCTGTGTACCAACTTCAAGGTAATGCAAATATTTGGTGGAGAGCCGCTAAGGATACAGTGTTCCCGGAAGGTGTGGTCCAGGCGTGGGACACCTTCCTCAGAGCCTTTAATGATCAATACTTTTCAGGTACCAATATGGGGTCAAGTTTGTAGAGCTGTCTCAGTATGCTCCTAGATTGATTGAAGACCCTAAAGAGAAAGCCCGGAAATTCAAAAGTGGTCTTCGTATTGAATTGAAACAACCTCTACTACCGTTTGACTTGAAAGATTTCAGAGAGGTCTATTGTCGAGCTTAGATGATAGAGCGAGGATTAATTGAACAAACTGCCTCATTTGGATCGAGATTTAGCTCCCATCGAGAAGGGATTCATCAAGGAAAGAGACCCATGCCTGGTAATAGATTCCAAGTTCCACTTTATAGGAAAGGCGGAATTGGAAAACCATAATAGTCTATGTCATCTGTGTTGAAGACGGCATGGTGCAAATCCGTGCCCAGCTAGGACAAGGGCTTGTTTTGAATGTGGCCAATAGGGCCACATAGCCAAGAATTGTCCAAGGAAAGCAAGAGGGCAACCTTAGTTGCCGCTGCCACCACCAATAAGACAGATAAGAGGGTATGCCCCTTAAAACATGCCACAAGGAGGACAACAAAGACCTCTAGCTCAAGGCACAATTTATGCAATCACACAAGGTCAGGCAGAAGCTGTGCCTAACATGATAACAAGTATGGTTTCACTCAATGACCATCCTGTTTATGCTTTGTTTGAGCTGGGAGCAACCCACTCCTTGATTGCCGAGCAGTATGTTAAGTCGATAGAAGTCAGTCCTATATTATTGGAGTCAGCAATTTGCATATCTACACCTTTGAAAGATAAAGTCAGTGCTGCTTTGGGTTGTTTGGGGTGCAAGTTAGTGATTGGTGAGCGAGTGGGAAAAATAGATTTATTAGTCCTAGCCATGTATGACTTTGATTTAATAATCGGCATGAACTGGCTCACCAAGCAAAAGGCTAAAATGGACTACTATCGCAAAGCGATTTAGTTTGACCCAATAAGGGGTGAGAGCTTTGAGTTTGTAGGGAATCGAGGAGGACCCTTGATTGTCTTGATTTCATCGTCGGAGGTACCTCGTATGTTAGATGAGGGTTGTCAAGGGTATCTAGCAACTTCGTGGATACGACAGTTGAAGAACTGAAAATAGAAGATATTTCAGTTGTACAGGAATTTCTAGATGTGTTTCCTAAGGAATTATCAAGACTACCGCTAGAAAGGGAGATTGAGTTTGTAATTGAGCTGGCACCCGGGACCGAGCCAATCTCGAAAGCCCCTTATCGGATGGCGTTATCTGAGTTAAAGGAACTGAAGGTGCAGATGTAGAAATTATTGGATAAAGGATTCATTCGCCCTAGAGCATCACCTTGGGGAACACTAGTTCTGTTTGTAAAGAAGAAATATGGTTCGTTGTGCCTATGCATCGACTATTGACAACTCAACCAGGTAACCATTAAGAATAAGTATCCTATCCCAAGGATAGATGACTTGTTCGATCAGCTGCAAGGAGCATCGATTTTCTTGAAGATAGACTTACGGACATGATATCATCAGCTGAGAATTAGTAAGGAGGACATTCCTAAGTTAGCATTTCGTACTCAGTATGGTCACTATGAGTTCACAGTGATGCCATTCAGGTTGATGAATGCTCCAGCTGCTTTTATGGATTTGATGAATATAGTGTTTAAGGAATATCTGGATTAGTTTGTGATCGTGTTCATCGATGATATCTTGATATATTCGAGAAGTGACGAAGAGCACAAGAATCACTTGAGGTTGGTACTAGAAAAGCTGAGAGTTCATCAGCTATACGCTAAATTTAGCAAGTGCGAGTTTTGGTTGACTCGTGTTACTTTCTTAGGGCATGTGATTTCCGGAGAAGGAATCTCCGTATACCTGAGCAAGATAGAACCCGTGACCAATTGGCCAAGACTGACTACAGTGACAGAAATCATAAGTTTTCTAGGATTAGCAGGTTATTACAGACAGTTTGTGGAAGGTTTTTCATCGTTAGCGTCGCCTTTGACAAAACTCTTGAAGAAAGAAGAAAATTTTGTTTAGACGGACAAGTGCAAGAGTAGTTTCCAAGAGCTTAAGGAAAAGCTGATTACCGCACCTATACTTACCATTCCATCTGGTCCTGGAGGATTTGAGATCTATAGTGATGCATCATTCCGAGGGTTGGGTTGTGTGCTGATGCAACATGGTAGGGTTATTGCATACGCCTCCCAACAATTGGGGACCCATGAAAAGAATTACCCGACGCATGACTTAGAGCTCGTGGCAATTATTTTTGCCCTGAAGATTTAGAGGCATTATCTATGCGGAGAGAGATTCCAAATCTTCACGGATCATCAGAGTCTCAAGTATCTGTTCTCTCAGAAGGAGTTGAACATGAGACAGTGCCGATGGATAGAATTGCTAAAAGACTACGACTATGATATCTTGTATCACTTGAGAAAGGCAAACAGGGTCGTCAATGCTTTGAGTCGAAAGTCTTCAGTAGCTCACATACTGATTAAGGAGTGGAACTTAATCGAGAGAGCTAGGGATTCGGTGTTCAAGTTTGAGGTAGGCTACCCGTCGAGTCTCATGGCCACCCTCGAATTGAACCGGATGTTCAAGTCAGAATCAAACAACTCCAACCGACAAATCTAGATGTACAGAAAATTCTTCAGGAGGACAATGAGAAAAGAAATGCCGATTTTCAAATCTCTGATGATGGAATTTTAAGGTTCCAAGGACGTTTGGTTGTACCTGACAATGTAGAGCTTAGAGAGGATATTTTATCTAAAACACATCGTAGCAGTTACAGCTTTTATCCTGGGAGTACCAAGATGTATCAGAATCTGCGTCAACAGTATTGGTGGTCAGGCATGAAGGCAGATGTCGCCAAACATGTTGCCAAGTGTTTGACATGTCAGCAAGTTAAGGCCCAGCATTGCAAGGCGAGAGGACTTCTGCAACCTCTCGCGATGCCAGACTGGAAATGGGAGCATATTACGATGGATTTTGTCACTAGACTTCCAAGGAGTCAGAGAGGAAATGATTCAATTTGGGTGGTAATCGACAGACTGACGAAGTCGGCTCACTTCATTGCGGTTCGAAAAGACCCAAGTCTAGATAGGCACGCAGACTTGTATGTACGTCAGGTAGTTCGAATGCATGGAGTGCCGGTTACGATGATGACCTCTGATAGAGACCTGAGGTTTACCGCAGCTTTTTAGAAAAGCTTATAAAGTGCTCTAAGTACAAAGCTTCAGTACAGTACGGCATATCATCCTCAGACGGATGGCCAGTCCGAGAGGACAATTCAGACCCTCGAGGACATGCTGAGAGCTTGTGTGATAGACTTCAAAGGAAGTTGGGAGGATCAGCTTCACCTGGTAGAATTTGCCTACAATAATAGTTATCAGCAGAGCATTCAGATGGCTCAATTTGAAGCGTTGTATGGCAGAGTATACAGAACACCAGTATGTGGGATGAAGTTGGTGAAAGGAATATAACAAGCCCAAAGTTTGTTCAACAGTCAGTGGATGCTGTGGCAGTAATCAGAGGCAGATTAAAGACCGCGCAAAGCAGACAGAAAAGTTACACAAATAAGCGCCAGAGATCATTAGAATTCCAAGTTAGTAATCATGTTTTTCTAAAGGTGTCACCAATGAGGTGAACTTTGGAAAGAAAGGCAAACTGAGTTCAAGGGACGTAGGTCCATTTGAGATTCTTGAAAGAATCAGGACTTTAGCGTATCGTCTTGCGTTGCCGCCAAGGTTGGCGCAAGTGTATGACGTCTTCACGTGTCGATATTAAGGAAGTACGAACTTGACCCGACACACGTACTCAATTTTAAGGTATTGGACGTGGATGGCAGAATGTCATACGTGGAAAGCCTAGTCCAGATTGTAGACAGAAAGGAATAAGTGCTACGTACAAAGACCATTTCATTGGTCAAAGCGGTGCAGCAACACCACGCGATGCGAATGAGCAATATAGGAGACTGAAGAGTTGATGAGAGAATTGTAACCCCACCTTTTTGCTCATGTTTTCTAAGGTTTAAATTTTGAAGACGAAATTTTTTATAAGAGGGAAAGAGTTGTCACATCCCAAATTTTCAACCCTATCTTCTACTGAATAAATTGGGCATTTCATTAACGCGTCTATAGGGTTGTTCTCGGGCGATCATTCTTGAGATAACTAGACTATCTGGGGAAATCATTAAAAATTTTAAGGCAATAGACTTGAGAATTTGACCAAAAATCGGCTTCTCGATCGTGTCTATCTTTTGAGGCCATTACGACACAGTTTAAAATCAATTTGAAATCAGAGATAGACTAGTTCAACAGAGATGTGTGGCTAATTGTGGGTGACCCCATTATATTAGAAAATTCTCGTCGACCAAAGCACTATATTGATTTTCTTATTGTTTTGGTACCCTGTGTCTGTATTTGGATCCTCGAGATTTTCACGACAACCGAGAGTCGCCAATGAGTCGAGTGGGTTCATTGTGGCTTGAAGAAAATCGATCACGGGTCATTTGCACTTAAAATTTTTCGAAAGTTACCTGATATCCTAGGTCATGCTAAAAACGTACCAAGTGGAAATTAACCGCGAATTTAAGTCCGATTTCAAAAATTGAAGTTTTCTGTCATGTCACAATAAATCCTAGGAGTATTGACTCATTCTCAGAAGATTTTTTTGACACCTGACACTTTTTGGGAAAAATTTGTCGCCCAGTCGTTTTTGAACAGGAAAAGCCGAGGGTGATTGTTGATAGCGAAATTGGGAAGCAAGATGGATACATGGGTGAGGAAAAATGTCGAGATGGTCGATGGATGACTGATTGATTTTATGGAGGCCAATTGCGATGGAATTGAAGTGGATCAAGCCACCAATTGAAGGCAATTCTTGCAAAATTCGTAACTCTTCCCCTAGTCAAATGGACCAAAAGTGAAGTCATGAGAGGTGTTGGTGTGGATCATTGGAGGCCAAGGGATTTTTCTTGGCCTAGGTTGATTTGTGGAGATATTTTGTGGAAAATATCAAGCCAATGGTCCACCCTCTCTCTTATCTCTTCCCTCATCTCTATCCTCTCCATCTCTCTCACCTCTCCACCATCCACCCTTCTCTCTCCTCTCCATTCTTGACGCCACCAGCAGAGAAAAGAAATGGAGCAGCTTGCCGTTGCACGCCGGAGCCACACGCCACTGGAGCCACGCCATTCGCCTAACCGCACCACTCGCACACGCCGTCCGCCCCTTGGCTGCCTCCCCCTTGCCTAGCAACTGCTGTCTTAGGTCCATTGTAGCTTAGGCAGGACTATTTTGAGTCCGTTTGAACCCTAAGAGTCCTCCTCTACGCCTGGTTTACCTATTCTTGCATTCCTGGTCGATCTCTGCTTGAAACTGAGTTGTTTTCTTCAATTTCCAGCCAAGGACAACATGTTTTGGGAGTAGGTTTCCAGCCACTTCTAGGCTCACTTTTGGAGTGTTCTAGGCTTGGGTTCCTTGGCCTGCTTTGGAGTTAATTGCTCCCAAAGCTGTTCCCGTCGAATTGATTCGACTTGCGCGTTATTCTAGTGAGTTTTACTCACTAATGCTTTCTTAGTTTGCTAATTATGCTTAAGGGTTGGTTAGTGTTAATTAAGTAGGATTAGGTGGTTAGATTAGAATGGATTAGTGATTATTAGTGGATTGCAATGCATGTTAGGTGGTTAGCAATAGTCATTAGGGAGTAGAAATGCTCTATTATTTATTCAATGCATCTCGGGATTTCTCGCGCCCGTCTCGGGCTTCAATTAGGCATTATGGGCCTAAATTGGATTTTTAGTATTTATTTATTAATTTTCAAAATTAATTTAATTATTTATTTATTTTTCAGAAATTAGGCTGGGATAGTCGATGACCGAAATTTCATGCTGATTGTCGTGGTGTAGTCTATTTATTTAATTGAGCTTTATTTTGTACTGAAATGAATTAATTGTGATTATATGATTATTTTCCTGAATTAATTAATGTGGATAATTAATTGGAAAATAACTGGGTGTTGGTTGACAACACCAAAAATATTTTGGTGGACTACTGATAAGAGTGGGATTTGTGGAAAAGAAAATCATAATATTTTGACTAAAACCGACCGTGTGCCCACGCATGTGTACTTTCCTTAGAAAAGAATAAAAAGGGACAAATTGATTGTACGTTTGAAGTATCATGCGAAGTACCGGATCGGTGAACATATAGGTCACTTTGTA
The DNA here is from genome assembly GCA_014182385.1 of Eucalyptus viminalis. Lineage (NCBI taxonomy): Eukaryota > Viridiplantae > Streptophyta > Magnoliopsida > Myrtales > Myrtaceae > Eucalyptus > Eucalyptus viminalis. Next base: position 16,088,371 of record CM024527.1, on the reverse strand, counting down.
GACAGACGGTATCCAATACTGGCTCAATGACCCTATAGGTTACTTTATAGACAGACGCTATCCAATACCAGCTCGGTGACTCTATTGATCATTTTGTAGACAGACGGTATTCAATGTCGACTCGATGACCCTATAGGTCATTTTGTAGATGGATGACATGCCATAACTGCTCAATAACCCGATGGGTTATTTTGTAGAATGGACGTTGTGATGATATACTTGGTGACTCATAATGTCATTTCAAAGAATGAATCGTATAAAATACTAGCTTGGTAACCCGATAGGTTACTTGGAAGAATGGACAAGATTAACTATTATGACCAAAAATGGTCCAACTGACATGTAATCGACTAGGTCAATTGATCAATGATTTGATCTGATTGTCATTATTTGATTGATTGTTCGATGTGATATACGAGGCATCTGTGTATAACCTTGAATTTCAGGTTGGGACTGAGACCAAGGTAAGTCCTCTAACTTGTGCTGTGCTTAGGCAACTATATGACGTATTAGTTTACTAATCGGGTCTTAGGGGGTAGAACTCGCTGAGATGTAGTCTCATTGGTTATTGAATAACCATTTCAAGTCCGTAAAGGGACCGGAGGAGGATTACCTATTGGATGACCCTGATGACAAGCTAATAGAAGATTAAGTGGTTGATGAAAACGAGCTTAGTGAAGAAGAGTCCGAGGAGGATCAGAATGATGATCCTGAATACGACCCGGATGAGGACTAAGATTCCATCCCGTTTTGTGAACCTTGTGTAGTTATGGATAGGTGTTAGATCAGACATATGTTAATAGTATTGTAAGATACTATGAGGTGCTTGTGTATAAAAGTGTGGTTGTGGATTTCAGTATGAAAATTATAGCCCTATTTTTCTATCCCATTGCTTTATTGTCTGAGGATTTATAACTGCTTTTGCATGTGCTATTGAAAATGAAAGGGTCGGCAATACGTAGTCCTGGGATATCGCATTCTAAAATCGACCAAGGTAAGGGATGTGTGCATTCAAGGATCGGGGCGTGACATGTATGCAACCTTTCTGATCCGCTATAGCACTCAGAAGGGACCTTCATAGCAAGGGATCAACCATTTATGCACGTCTCGATATTAAAGGACCAAGTGTAGCTTGGCCAGCACTAAGTCTCCGACTTGGAATTCTATATGCCGTCGCTTCTCGTCAACCCACTTTTTCAAGCGTTTAGCGGCTCTATGTAGGCACGCATGCACCAAGTTTGCATGTTCATCCCATTCTTTTCGAACTTGTATGCGAAGGGACTACTTCCTCGATATCCGAAGACGATCATGCTTGGTGTGAGTGATTATTGCCCTATCACGATCTCGAACGAGCTCTAGTTTGTGGACTCACTCCACTACAAGTTGCATGAGAACTGAGCCATGTTGATCAACTGCGCCCAGTTTATTTGCATGTTGCTCACCTAGTGCCAGAGGTAGATTTCTAGGAGTGCATATACCCTCTCTATTTGACCATCAATTGGGGGATGCAAGCTTGTGGAGAAGTTGAGGTTCGACCTCGGTAAGAGCTCGGTCCAGAATTGCTCGATGAATTGAGGATTGCGATCACTCACGATCATGTGTGGTACGCCTTAGTACTTGACGACGTGCTTAAGGAAAAGTTTGGTTGCTTCCTTGGCTGGGCAGTCCTCTATGGCTAGCACGAACGTTTGGAGAAACGATCCACAACGACCATGAGGGTCCGACTTCCTCTGCACTTTGGTAGGTTCATGATGAAGTCCATGGAGACACTCTCCCATGGATGTTCTGGGATAGGTAACATCTCAAGGAGCCCCACCGACGATCGTTATTCTATCTTTTCTTGTTGGCACACAAGACATATCCGCACACTAGCTTCAATGTCATCCCGCATGTGTGGCCAAATGATTTGTCATGGTGTGGTGGATTCCCAAATGATCTGCCAATTTGGAATCGTGACACTTGTGCAGCACTTCCTTCCCGAGTTTCTAGTGGAGCAGCATAGAGAGCCATTGTCCCTTGGTGTAGAGGAGGACATCCTCACACTAGAATCGCCTTGTCTTGCCCTCTCGTGCTAACACAATAGAGCTTGGGCCGTTTGACCGTACTTGAACCCTTCCTTGATACGGCCAATCCACGGGTAGTTGGAGTGATTCGTCATGCTGCCCAACTCCAGCTTTCAACTCAAGGCATTAGTCATTGAGTTAGATTTTCCGAGCTTATATTCCAGCACATAGTCGAACTCAGCCAGGAAATCTTGCCACCAAGCTTGCTTTGGGTTGAGCTTCTTTTGTGTTTAAAAGTAGCTCATGGCCACATTATTTGTCCTTACGACAAATCGGGATCCCAAGAGGTAGTGCCTCCACATATGAAGGTAGTGTACCACCGTAGTCATTTCTTTCCCTTGGAAGGTGTATCGATGTTCGGTATTGTTCAACTTCCGAGACTCGAAGGCAGTCGGGTGCCCATCCTACATAAGGACACCATCGATAGCAAAATCAGACGTATCAATTTCTAGCACGAGCACTAGTTCTTTGGTCATGGCTTACTTTAGCCAATCGAATGCCTCTTGACACCAATCTGTCCACTTTCACGGCCTTTCTTTCTTCAACATGTCTGTGATTGGCACGGTAAGGCACGAATCTTGGCCACATCCATCCATACTTGTCCACCCCCGACGATATGCCCAAGCAAAGGAACTTCATTTTGTGTGGAAACGCATTTCTTGTGCTTCACGTACAAGTCATTTTCCCATAAGACCTGGAAAACTTGCCTCAAGTGCTCAACATATTTCTCGAGCATCCAGCTATACACAACAATATCATCAAGGTAAACCACGACGAATCGATCAAGGAACAGATGGAGTACCTTGTTCATGAGGATGCCAAATATGGCCGGGGCATTTGTCCAGCTAAAAGGCATGACGAGGAACTCGTACGAGCCGTAAGGAGTCACACATGTGGTTTTTGGTTCATCCCTTTCAGTGATCCCAACTTGGTAGTATTTTGCTCGAAGATCAAGCTTGGAGAACCATTGGGCTTCCCCAAGCTAATCGAATAAGTCAGCAATGAGGGGGATTGGGTACTTGTTCTTGACGGTGAGCTTGTTTAGGGCCTAGTAATCTATGCACATGCGAAGGGATCCGTCAATGCGTCTTTTGGAACAAGACCAGGGCACCCAACGAAGCCTTGGACGGCCGAATATATCTCACATCAAGCAAATCTTTGAGTTGTTTCCATAATTCTTCCAACTTAGGCAAGGCCATGTGATAGGGTGCCATGGTTGGAGGTTGAGCATCGGGCATGAGCTCGATCTAATGATCTACTTCCCTTCAAGGGGGCAGCTTCTTGGACAACTCGAGTGGCATCACATCTTAGAAGGCGTCAAGGACTTGGATCACCTCTTTCAGGCTATCCTTTTCTTCCATGCCCTCCTCCTTCAACGGTGCCAAGAAAGTCACATCGCCTTTCTTCACTCCCTTCGACAGCTGCATAGCCGATAGCATTTTCTCATCGCGTCCCAACTCGCGATAGATCGAGACCATGTATTGGCACCGCTTCTCTAGGATGAATATAAAATCCATGAAGGGATCACTCCCGCATTGATCTTATCAAGCAATCCCATACCAAGCACAAAATCATAATTGTCCAGGGGAATTACCTCGATGTCTTCCTTGTGGTCCACAGATCAAGGTGGAGCTCCACGTGCCTAGCCACACCATTGGTTGGGACTTCCTTGTAGTTTACCGTCTTGAGCCAACCGGCTCTCCCTTTCTTGACTGGAAGATTCAGCTTTTTCGCAGTCTCTTGGGATAAGAAAAGGTCGGACGCCCCAGCATTCACGAGCGCCTCCATCGTGGTATCTCTAATCTTCACATCCACAAACATAATTCCTTTGGGTTCCTTCGCCTTCTTGGTCTTGATCAAGCCAAGAATATGCAGCGAACCCAACCACGCCTCCTTTTGCGGCTCATCCTTTTTACATAGAGCTGCTAATTACCCTTTTTGGGACAATCATGGGCCATATGAGGGCCATCACAAAATAAATATTTATATGTGTGAACCTTTCTTTGTCCCCATCAACTCGATTCCAGTTGGGACTTAGGGGCAGCCGCTAGTGGTTTGCCTCATTTGATCGATTAAATCTTCCCCGTTCTCCCCTACTATTGGCCTTATCTTTCGAACGAGAGTCTGGTTTCATCATAGATGATGATTTGTACTCCAGAAAGGACTCGGCCACGGATGTCGTCATCGCTAGATCCATCACATGGCATCTCTTTAACTCCTGCTTAACCCATGGCTTGAGTCTGTTCATGGGTTGGTGGTACGCCTCCCTCTCACTCATGGACAGAATTTGAAGCAGCAGCTCCGAGAATTGTTTCATGTAGTCGCGAACTCTTCCCTTTTGCTCTAGGTGCTTGAGTTCATCGCGAGCTTCCTCCTCTGTGTATGTGGGATAATAGTTCTGTAGAAATTCCTCGACGAACTGAGCCCATGTTGTGATAGGGTTGCCATACCTATCATTTGACCAACGACACCACAACAACAAAGAATTATCAATTAAATACATTGATGTGGTGTTTACTCAAGATGCATCGTCGATTCCCATGGCTTGGAAGTATCATTCCATGTACCGGAGGAACTTGTCCATGTCCTTGGCCACCCGCGAGCCCTTGAACTCTCTTGGCTTAGGTGCTTCAGTTCGTGGATTTGCATGCACGGTGACCCTATTCACACGTACACCCTCAACCTTAGCAAGCTTGCTTTTTAACTCGGCCATTTTCATGCGCATGGCCACAATCACGGCCTCCCAGCGCTCATCTCACTATTGTAGCTCATGTGTGAGGGACCCTAGCACCTCGACACGGAGCTCTCTTATGTTGGCCTTGAGTTCTTGCACTTAAGCCAAGAACTCCCTACCGGCTTCCGCTCCTTTGACGGTCTGGTTCAGGTCGTCCATCACTACCTGGACATCCATGACAATTTCCTCTAGGACTGTCATTCAATTCTCCATATCACCCTTCGGATCCCTCGAGCTTGAGACAGCACGATTTTTCTTCGACAGGGTGGTCTTCTCGACCGGTCGTCCATGATCCTCTCGATCATCGCCTAATGATTGGGACATCAGTTCAAGGATCAACCATTGCGCTTGGAACGAAGGCTCTGATACCACTTGTCACGGGTCAGTCGATTCCGATTGATCACACCCGTGTGGCCTTAGGATTACGATCCCAAGTCAGCCTTACATGTACTTAGCTCACAAAAACGAAATATGGAGTGAAGCACGAATGTATTGCTTGTGAACAAGGGTGTACATTGAAGGGGAAGTGTCACGCCCCGAACCTCAGGCACGCACACATCCCTCAGCAGTTGATTAAAAATGGAACGTCCCAGAATGCGTTGCCAAACCATCCATTTTATCTTTCAATTAAGCATATGCGGAAGTGAATTAAATAAACACCCGGCCAACAAAAAAACACAGGGATATTTAAAGCATGCTAGTGATTTTTCACAAACTACGCTTTATAAACATACCAAGTTAACCCTAGGAGTCTATATACACAAGTCCGTCTCAAAAAGAAATCCTAGGCAACCTACACCCCGGATCCCTCTGACTCGGACTCTGGATCCTCCATGACACCGTCCGAGATGTCGATGTCCATGGGGTGACCTACCTCCCCATCCTCCGTCCCGACGAGTGGTTCATCAAAACCCTACAAGGGACCCTCTCGAGCATCATTGCGCTCACTAATGAACCATACTTTGAAGCAATGAGGTACCAAATGAAGGAGACCCTCATTGACCCAAATCGTAGTCACCACTAATTCGCGAGTCTGGGTGGTCCCGGGAATAAGGAAAAAGGTTAGACTCGTAGTCCATTTCCCATGGAACCCCGAACCAGATGGACGTATCTCCATACTAAGGACTTGAAAAGGTTAACCATGGCAGAGTGAGATAAATCTCTATGGGTCAAAACTCTAAACCTCGATTAGGATGCAAATTCGCCTCGAAGGTGGTCCTAATCACTCACCATACAAAACTCACATCTCCTCGGCACGTTCCTACATACTATCGCATCACATATGCCATTATAAATACAACAAGCATAATTAATAACCGGAACACATAATTTTCATCCTTCAAACATTCACAAGGGTCTCGATTATAAGGTAAAACCATTATGACACATCCCATACCGTGCCACACAATTTTGCCCCATAATCAAGTGCAATAGCACAACCATTCAGGTGTGTTCCGATTATTACGACCTGTTGGCCACCGCCAACTCAACAGTCGGCGTTCATCTGGCATAACCGAGCATCGTCCCGCTCTGTCGGGCACGGCGACGCCTAGCATCCTTCGCCTGTACGGCATTCCACACAGGAGCTTCGTTCCGAAATCCATCCGCGAACGGCAACGTCTAGCATCCTTTGCCTAGACGGCATTCCACACAGGAGCATCGTCCCACATAAATGCATCAGGAAGGATTCCACTTAGTGACTATGCAAGCACGTCATCAATCAAACCCCTTTCTTATATTCCGTCAATTAACCCAAAATACCAAAATTCCTCTTCAAATAATAAATCTTGCAACCCTTTTTTTTCGTCCAAAACTTTCCAAAATAAATTCATAGGTGCTCACGTACTCAAAATTAATCCGCCAAACTTTGCACACATCTAGTTTAAAACCTCATTGTTTTATTGAGCAAATAAGATTTGGGCCGCGTTTGGTAATATTTTTGTTCAAAAATTGTTTCAGGGAATAGAAATAGAAAAAACTATTTCTGTTCCAAGGAACAATTTTTTAATAGAATAAGGTGTTTGGTAACTCCACAAAATTTCTGTTCCTGGAATAGAAAAATAATAGATACACATTTGGTAAACTTGTATAATTTTTTTGTTTCTTTTACTTTTTTAATATTTTTATTTTCTTTTTTCTTTTTTCTTACTTTTGGCTGGTGGCCTCGCCCAGCCACGGCGAGGCTCACCGGGCAGCTCGGCCTCGCCTTAGCTGGGCAAGTTCAAGCTCCCCCAAATCCGATGAGGCCGAGCCTTGCCGGTGGTTAGGCAAGCTCGACCTCTCCAGATCTGGGCGAGCTCGAGCTCGCCCAGCCAAGGTGAGGCCGAGCCTCACTAGGGGCTGGCGACGCTTGACCTCGCTAGGGGCCGAAGACGCTTCGGTGAGGTGGTCGGCCCTTGACGATCGGTCGCTGGCCATGGCCGAGGCCGGCGATTGGCCAATGAAAAAAGAAGAAGAAAAAGGAGAAAAAAAAAAGAAACAAGTTTTGTGTTTTTGTTCTTTTGTTTCTTCAAAAATGTTCCTCGGAACAAGAAACAAGTTTTTCTTGTTCATGGAAACAAAAGTGTAAACAAACGCGTTTCTATTCTTTTTTTATTCCCCAGAACAAAAGAACGGAAATTTTTGTTCTGGGGAACAAAAACAAAAATAAACAAATAGGCCCTTGGTGTCCAAACCCGACACCTAATTTTTCTTTATATTTAAATGCCAATAAAACCATATTTTGCAATAATAATGGATAATTATCATAAAACAACCAATCACATAATATTGCACGTGTAGCACTCAAATTCACGCATAATTGCATCCAAGAAAACGAGCGTAAAATTCTATGAAAGAGCTAATCCGTCACTAATTATGCTAATTACGATTAATTTGATAAATCACGATTAATTAAGTAAATAGCGATTAATTAAACCAATCCAACTTAATTAACCTAACCATGGTTAACTAACCTAACCAAACTAACTAACCTAACTAAGGTAAACTAACCTAATTAAGCTAAGTAACCTAACCAAGCTAATTAACACTAATCCATCTTAGCACTAATCTAACCCCCTAAGCACAATTAACATCCTAATCAAGGATTAGGGAGTTAACTCATAGAATTTGATGGCAACAGCAATATGACGTCGACGAGAACTCGAGATAACCGAGTCTCAAACGGAAGCTTGGCGGAGGCGATAGCCGGCCTACAAGGCTCTCAACCAAGGTGGGTGGTTCGGTGGGGGCTGAGTTGCTAGGCGCGGGTGGTCTTGGTGGCTAGACAACGAGAGCTGGTGGATGAAACGGTGGCGGAACAACTATGCATGGTGCGGCTATTTGGTGGGGGTGGTGAGGTGGTAGCTGCTTGGTGGGTGGCGGACACGACTAGGCTATGTTGGAGCTAGGCGGAGCTGTGGTTGTCGGTCATCGATGTGGGCTAAGCGTGAGGAGTCAAGTGTGGTAGGGGTGGCAAATGGGTGGGTTGGGTCGGGTATGAGTCGGGTCAAAAATGAGTCAACCCATATTTAACCCATTTAACCTATTTTGACCCATATTCTTGTAGTGTAAATTTAGTGACCCATACCCGACCAAACCCGTACCCAACCCATACTCGACCTAACTCGTATTGCTAAAACCTATTAATATTCTAGGAAAACCCACTTCTAAAATAGTAAATAAAATAAAAAAAAAGTTTAAAAAATAATAAATTGAAATATTTATAAAAAATTAGACTATGCACATGCTTCTCTTATTTGAAGTGAACATACTATTGAATAACTAAAAACTATAACATGAAATTTTTAACTAAACCTACAAAAGGTCATTTTTATGATTTTTTATTAAAAAAAAAGTATTGTTTAAACATTTATATGCAATACAAATTTTTTAACAATTTTTATGCAATACAAATTTAATAGAAAATGTTTATAATTATTTTTAAAATATTTTTTTAAAATCTAATTTTTTAAATTTTAAAATCTAATTTTTAATTATTTTAATTTTTTAGAATATATTTTTTAAAATATAATTTTTAAATTTTAATAATTATTTTTTTCTTTTCTCTTTTTTTTTTTTTTTTTTCTTTTTCTTCAGCCGGCCGCCGACCATGACAAGCGAGATTAAGCTCACCGGCCTTGGGCGGGGCTTGGTCTCACCGATCCTGCGAGATCGAGGCCTCGCCTGACGACGGTGAGCTTGAGTCTCGCCAAATCCGACGAGGCTCGAGTTCACCGGTTGTCGGTGAGGTCGAGCCTCGCCGGATCGGCGAGAGTCGAGCTCCCGGCGTTGGGCGAGGTTTGATCTCATCGATCTAGTGAGGCCAAAGCTTGAGCCTTGCCAAATCTGGCGAGACTTGAGTTCGCCTGTGCTGGGTGGGGCTCGATCTCGCCAATCTGGCGAGGCCGAGGTTCTGGCCGACGCTGGTGAGCTCGAGTCTTGCCAAATTCGGCGAGGCTCGAGCCTCACTAGTTGTTGGCAACCTGCCGGCAAGCTCAAACCTCGCCTTGCCTGTCGCCGGTCGTCACCCTGTCGGCCGCCGATAATGGAAGGAAGGAAAAGAAAGAAAAATGAAAAAGAAAAAAAGAAAAGAAAAAATTGGAATATGAAAAATAATTATAATTTTGATTTTTTTATAAAAAAACATTTTTATAAATTTAAAAAAAAAAGCTATGGGTTTAAACTTTAAAGTGTGTTTCCTTTCCTAATAACCCATTTAGACCCATTTCTTTTTGTGTTTTACTTTCTTAGACCCATTTCTGACCCATATTTAACTTTCACTTGACCCATTTCTGACTCATATTTAACTTTCACTTGACTCATATATGACCCATATTTAACTTTCACTTGACCCATATGTTACCCATTTAACTAAAAATGGGTCATAATATGGTTTTATGACCCATTTTGCTAGCTCTAGGCATGAGGTGGACACAGGGTGGTGGTGTTGCGGTTGTAGTGTTGGTTGGCGTGAGGAGGGAAATGGAGATGGTTGGGGGCGTGCGAATGTTGGGGCTGTGGAGCTGCTGCAGAATGGATGGGGTGAAGAAAAGTGAAGGAGAAAGGGAAGAATGGGAGTTGGTCGGCTGAAGAGGGAAGGCTCACGCATGAAAGAAGAGAGGAAAGAGTGGGAGAGAGAAGAGAGAACAAAGAAGTCAATTGAGTGACAAATGAGAGCTTAGGGAAAAAATATCAAGCCCATCATCACATTTACCCCCAAAGTCTTCATGCCACTAAAGTCCAGGGCTCACCCAATTAGAAATTAGCCCTTATTTCACCCAAAATAAACCAAATTAGGGTAGAAAAACCCAAATCTTCAGCCCATCCGAATTTCCTTTATCTTTCTTTTTGTTCGAAAATTGATTTTCCGCAAAATTTTCAAACTCGACAAAAATTCGCCGAAATATGAGACGACATCCTATAAATGAATCGTGACACGCTCGAACGTCCGATTCCCGAAACCGAATTTAATTTTGTGGTTAAAATTGACCGAAAGCGATTTTAATACGACCTAACCTATCGAGTAGCTTTTAGGGATTCTAGCGCATTTAACCCGTGGTCAATAATTTTCGATTCATGTTTATGCATCTCTAAATCATAGATGACTCTCAGTTGTCATAAAAATCAGGAGGTTTCAATTACATGTCTCGAGTATAATTTTGATGGAAAATCGAGTTATTGCCATTCCACACGTATATTGCAATCGTGCGGAATCACCCGCAATTCGACTACGTAATTCCATCGAATCAACTTATATTTGATCACAATTCAATTATAATTGTGTCATATTGACTCTTGCCGATTATTACGGTCAAGCGATCGAATTCTCTAGTCTACCGCATTTATATCTCTTAATGGCCTCACCTAATAAATTAGTTAACTCGAGAGTGGCTATGTGGCACCCCTCGACACGGCCCCCGATCTACTAGGGTCGCCACAGATTACTTACCTCTCACTTCCCCTAATAACATGTCGCTTTAGTACCATTTCAATTGCAGCGGGTCCATAAATCCTAGGGGTTCATATCATCTCAATCGGTCCCAGCGCAGTTCACATAACAAAAGCATACTTATTATCTCCTTAACCCATACACAAACTAAACAATATGATGCAATACACACTAACTACAACCTTTCATATATATATATATATGCATTTTAGGGCCGAATCACTTTTATTTACATAACTAAGATGGATTTCACAAGTCGGTACAACAAAAGGGCCAAGACTTTAAGTAAGCTCAGCTAAACCCAAAAAGAACCCGACTATACATTAGACATGTACATCTATCCATCAGCTAGTGTCGGCCATCCCAAAAAGTATCAACCTCCACCAGTCACACGGTCCTATCACACCCATCCCGGTGCAGCGGCTGGTGGTGGCGGCAGCATCCCCATCATCCTCCCATATTGACGAACATGGACAGACAGAAACTCTTGTACTACGGGGCCATCAGGTAAGCCCACATCATACATGACCAAAACACGGACGTGGATAAACACCATACCATGAACACCAACGCAGGGGTGCTCCGAGCACTCGACCTCGACATCAGACGGTAATCCATAATATGTACCACGCATGACAGGTGATAGAGGCATCTCTCAATCTGAAATGTTAGTCCCTAAAAGGGGTGAGTACAACCACTCAGCAGTAAAGATCCATCAAACTACACAATGCAACAAGCAAGAAAATCAAGATATCACGAGTAAAGCACATATCATCCATGCTATCAAGCATATATCACCATGCGGTCATGCATATATCACCACGCAGTCATGCATATCTCACCATACCATCATTTATATACCACCATGCAATCATATTTGTATTTCCATGAGGTTCATTCCATGCCATATGCACATACATACGTATGATTCATATCATCCATACAATCATGTATACATCGCCATGAGATCCATTCAAGCCTTCATGATCGCATTCTCAATGTCAAATAGCGTCAATTTACTTTCATAAGCATATCATGCATCATGCCATATGTACACACTCATGCGCATAATTCAATTTCAATTTTTTATCTTTCAAAAGATCTCATCATTTTTCTTCCAGGGACCAATGTTTGCATCCCTCAATTTATCGGATGCACTCAACCTGGCATCGCGAGGAACCTCCGGCACAAACCTCCGGGCATCTCAAACCCCAACTGGCATCACGAGGAATCCCCCCGGCACAAACCTCCAGGGCTTCTAGAATTACGTACCGACATACCACCAGGCATTCCCCCTGGAATTACATACCATATACCACCGGGCATCTCGAAACTCCCGAGGACCCTCTATCACAAACCTCTGGGCATCTGGCACAAACATCCGGGCATCCCGACACTCCCGGGGCATCGTCGGTTCACACCTCTGACGGTATCATTATTTTCACAATTCATAATCACATATATGTCTCATTTTCAACATGGCATTTGATGCAACAATATCAAAGGTCTAAAATAGCTTTTTGATGTCATATGATATGCCAAACATCACCATATATGCAGCACACATAACACCCACGATATCACATTTCATAAAGAAATTCATTGGCTTTTGAAAATAGAACCAATTTTCGGGTAAAACAGAATGCACCTCTTTAGTAAAAATTCTTGGAAAATTAGTAAACAATCTCAATAAATTCTGAAAATTTGACATAATGTAAAAAAGATCCAGAGGAATATATTTCATGCAGAGCACCATGTCAAGAAAGTTTCATATCAATCACATAGATCCACACATCACAGCAAAAGAAATTTCAACACCACTTTTGCACAATTTCAGAAATAATTTCGATTAGTCCCTTAAATGAACTCAGAAAAATTCTGATATTTTAATATGTTATAGCTGAGACATAAAGGTAGAAGTCCCATGAAGAAATCAAAGTCTAATTCCTTCTGTATTAAAAGATATAATTTTTATAACTTTTCTTAACTCTCGGTTCACTGTCCAGATTCATCCTCTTCAAAGAAAATCGTTTTCCCTGACCAATACGTGTCCTTTTATTCTCAAATTTTATTATGTTACTCCTCAAGATTTTTTCTACAAATTTTATCAAGGATACAAGATCAAATTTCAACCGAATAATTTTATAAAATTCACAGAATCGCACAAGGTCAGCATAACTGTTTCGAGATCTACTTTCTTCAAAGAAAAATGGTTTCACCGACATATACTTATTAATTTCCTCTAAAATTTTGATATGTTACTCTCCAAGAAGTCCTCTACAACTTTCATGAAGAAGTCGAAGTCAGATTCCAACTAGAACATTGCATGCAACTCTTGAAATCACCAAAGGTCAGACTGTTTTTCCAGAAACAGAATACTAGGCTAGAACACAACTCCTATAACTTCGAAATTTCTCACCTCATCCACATCCGAAATTCACCATTCATCACACACAAACACAGAAAGCAAATGGCGGGGCAAGGCGGCTCGACGGCGGGACTCGGTGCACGCATGGCAGCAGACGGACCTCCTTCTTCCTTTCTCTCTTTCTCTCTTTCTCTCTTCCTCTCCTTCTCTCGCGCGACGTCTCTCTTTCTCTCTCTTTCTCTCTCTCTCTCTCAGTCGATAGCCCCCTTCATCAATCTGCCCCTCCTCTTTTCTTTCCCCTTCATCATTAGCAATCATTTGATTTTGCATGGCTTATTGCACTTGGCTACAATGGACTAACACTTGACAAGCTTCTCTTGCCACTTGGGGATTTTCATGCAGGTTGATGGGCCTCCCTTGGGCCAGGCCTCTCCCCCTTCAGTCGACAGCAGCCCCCTCCCTTTGGGCTTCACGGGCTAGGCCTTAATGGCCGAACGGTGGGGCTCTTGTGGGCTGGTCTTGGCCTAAGAATCTTGGCCCACTTCCTCTTTTAATAATCTACTCTAAATCCCCACTCTTCTCTAATTTTTCCCACTTCATCATCACCTAACTATACACCTAATTACCAATTCATATGGCCATAATATTATGTAACATAAATCAATAAAATCCAACCTATAAAACACATGGCCAAGAATAGAATTTTCTCATCAAATAATTATCCATTAAAAGCTCGGCCTTAATCTTATTGCAAATCATGGATCAAATGGCTACAATATAATTTGATGGTGCTTCCATCACCTATTCATGGTTCATAGCATATCTAGAGGTTGTCATGAAGTTTTAGGATGCCACATGCTAGCTTTGAGTAAAATGACCGTAGGTGCATCAATGAAACAACCATTTCATATATCCAAATCAAGCGCCAAATTTCGAGATGTCACAAGGAGGGACTCCTATTTATACATGAGCGGGTTTGATCTCAGCCGTTGATCTCCCTCCGGATCCAACGGTCGCATTCAAATATGTACAATCATTATAATGCTCCATACAGCTCAAGAGGCCCTAAGGCGTGAGGAAGCCCGGGGAACGTCTGCCATGGTTCAGCAAGGTCAATCCATGGGAACCCAAAGGGTCACCTGACACAATGCCTGACACACAAAACTGAATGGCCAGCAAGCTTGTCCTATGTTGCACATGGGCCGTCTCATGCATTGATCATGGGTTGTTCATGGGCAGCTCATGGGCTGGCCCTTGTGGCACACGGCCCTATTATTCTGAACGGTCTTAAATCATGCTTGTTCTTGGGTCGTGTCACATGCATCTTGACAAAAGAACCCCATAATGCCTCTTTTCCAATTTCAGACGCAAAGTAAACTGGCCGAATTATATAAAGAATTTGCACCCTGACCAAGACGATTAGTAAGACATCGGCATCAGATGTCGGCCTTAGTTATGGCGTTGTTTAAGGAGCATGATTGATGCGTAAAAGATTCACTCAAATTTCAAAAGTTGGGCGAATAAAGTGGATGTATTATTAATAGTACGCACACCTTTTGACAAAAGAGCCCCAAAAGTGCCTTTTTTTTTTTTAACACTTCTTTGAAATTTCAAGCATAAAGCGAACCGGCTAGATAATATAAAAATTTTGCTTTATTGACCAAGATGATTTGAAAGACATCCGCATTGATGTGGACCTTGGTTATGATTGTATTAGGAGAATTATTCAAGTGTAAAAGGTTATATCCAATTTGATAAGTAAAGCAAGATGTCCACATATGTTCTAGTATGTAAAAAAACATATCCAGCTTAATAAGTAAGGCAAGTTGATGTCGATATATGTAAAAGATTAAATGAGATGATTAAGTTTTTTCCCAACTTTATTATAAAGTAATACATACAACATAAATACATGTGGAAGTTTGAGCGTTAATACATGGGAGGTTTCGCAATTAGTTGTTGTCATTTAAATATTTTTGTTTCTATTATTAAAGTGCACTTATATTAGTTTAAGAGAGTTTTTGTATAATAATTGAGTTCGGGTGGCTTTGTCTATTTTATTTAATAAATGAGGTGATTGGCCTTTAATGAGGGCCAATTAATGAATTGACATTTGAAATTTAATATATGGTACATAAAATGTCCATTCTAATCTAATAAAAAAATAGTAATAGATATGATGATTGATCCGATACACTAAATGAGTTCAATCAATTAAACATATTGAATGATTGGCTTTTCAATTCATGATAGTCAACCACTTAAGTTTACCCTAGTGGCCACTTTTTCACATGGGAAGAGGGAGGTAGAGAGTTTTGAATCCCAACATTTTTTAGAGTTAGGGTGGGGATAATTTAACTTCAACTATGGGTTTTGACTTCCACGTCTTGTATAAAGGCATGACAAAAGTTTGAGAGTAAGAGTTAAAGTAGGAATAAAGTAGGACCGATCAAACAAAAAAATTCTTGATATTCTATTTTAAGGATGATATATCTCATTGGGATGATTTTGTATTATAAACGAGGTTGGATGCTTATAAAGGGGTTTCTTACAATAACATCGGGTTTCACTATTTCATGAGATACAATTAATTAGTTAATGTTTTAACTTTAAAAATATACACGTTGAGGAGGTTTGCTCGCGATATCCTTTAACTTCGTGGGAGGGTTACCGTCGCACATACGTGGAATGAATTAGAGAGGGTGTGAGAGGAAGGATGGGCAATTCTAGCGGACTAGGATCCTAGGTGGCAAGTGAGCAATAGCAAGTAACTCAAGAAAGTTTTCTTGATGGTTCGCTGCCGAGGTTAATAGGACCGCTGAAGTCCAAACATTTAGAAGTAAAAAAAAAAAAATCCCCTTAATGAGTGAATTGATATGGCTCATATTAATCGTAACATTTCGAAATTAACTATAAAAATCATTTTTACAGCACTGAAAACCCCTCATATTCAGACAAAACAAAGAATTCTTGGTGAAACTATCAATGTCTTTTATTTGGATTTAGAGATATGACTTATATGGTACAGACATGGCCCTCAATGTTTAGGCTATTTAGCCTTCTCCAAATTGGGAACATAAAAACATATAAAATGTTCCAAAGTAGAATTCAAACGAGAAGATTAACTGACTTCAAGAGCTATTTAGTATATATTATGTAAAATGCCCATTCTAATCTTATCTAATATAAATAATATTAGGTTTGAAAATTGACACGCTATGAAATGATTTCAATTGACTAAACGTATTGTATGATTGGCTTTTCATTTCATATAAGGGCCCATCTAATTTATGTAAAAATTCTGGGACCCAGCCTTTGGAAGAACTGGGTTGGAACAGTGTAAAACAGTGCTAAATCTTTTATATTTAAAACCCTTGCTACTCTCTTTTAGTTCTCACTCCCATAGCTAGCCTGTCTCTCAGACTCCAGTCTTGCCCAAGCCATCTTATCTCATCTCTCTCTCTCTCTCTCTCTCTCTCTCTCTCTCTCTCTCTCTCTCTCGATCTTGCCGACACCGTCTCCTGCCCTCCTCTCTTGATTTGGCCGGTTGGGTCCTCGCCTTTGTTGGTCGGTTGTCGATCAGCCCACTATTAGCCAGGTTTGTTCTTTCTTATAGCAACTAATCAGAGAGCTTTTTCTGAAAATGAATAGCCTGATGAAACAAAAAATGCTTAGGGAAACAATCGTCTTTTATTTGAATTTAGAGATATGATTTGTATGGTGTAAACATGACCCTCAAGATATACATATTTAGGATATGTAGCCTTCTCCAAATTAGGCAAATAAAAATATATAACAATAACCCGACTTCCAATTCTAAATAGAATTCAAAAGAGAAGATTAGCAAACTTCAAGAGCTGTTTTACCTTTCACATATAAAAATGTAAAGTTGAAAAACAACCTCGTCAGCTTGCTTTTAGTATCCCATCGCACATTGGTACTTCAGTACCAGTATATAATTTCTTGTTTGCACACAAAAGGTTTCATCCTACCTCATTCACAATTTAGACTTCATAATCTTTTTCTTCTGTTTTTCATTCGCATAAAAGCAGAGCATGAACTTAATTTTTTATTTTACCATGTGAATTTAGATGCTGGAGTTGCCCAAACTGTTATAACAATTTTCTATTTTCTCAAGATCCAAACCCCGTTTCACTGAATACTCGTTTTGAGTTTTCAAAAAAAAGCTGGGCTCGTTTGTTCTTTAGCCCCCTTCAGGAGAAATATTTATTTGCATCTGCTGAGAAAAGGAAACTTTAATTTTCACTTCTTGGACCATGTGGGACGATTAAAAGGCTCCGAAACAGGCGGATATCTTCCGCCCTGGGGTGCCGTGCTGTCCTCCGTACTCATTTGGTGGTGAGGGAAGACGAAATCCACTCTACCAACAGCAGATGCCGAGGTTGGAGTGCTCACCGACATTAATAAAATGAGCATCCTTGCAACCCGCCACATTATTGGACAGGTGGAGTTCGTCTCAGTAGGCGACAATGCCCTGGGAAGGGGGAGGTTCAACAGGGTGTGCCTACCGGCCCCTGATGCGGCCAATGAACCTAACCAAGCCCTTGGTTGGCTGACAATTGTTTGCCAATACCTATTTTTTTTTTTTTTAATAAAGCAAGGTCGGCGGTAATTACTTTTTTAAGGCAAGGACTTACTCGTCCCATGAATATGTTACAAACCTCATGTAAATTTTTAGTTTTATGTGTTAAGATTTACTTACATTGCAGAAAGCATAATTTTTTTTTTCAAACTTGTCTTTTATATATATATATATATATGTGGGACAACAAGAATCAGCATAGAAAGGCTACCTTTCATATATAATATATTACTAATAATGTGAACAGGTGAGTAATATTTATAGATTGGAAGTCAAAATTCTTGTAAAAAGTTACTGATCACATGAAAAATTACTAGCTACATACATGCTAACGAGTCACATGATTTCTTTTGAAAATCCTAGCAAAGCAAGGGGGGTTAGAAAGAAACGGAACGACATATAATTGAATTGACATCGATACAAATGCTGAACATGCAACTAACGTGGAAGAGGGGGTTATGCAATCCAACAGCCAATCGTGATTAGGAGAGAATAAGAACGTGCAACTCTTGCTATCCTCATTAAAGATCTCAAGCATCTTGCCAAATGTTTCATGAAATCTTCGTTTTATGTTAGGACTTATGCCATTACTCATAATTTGGAGTTGATTTCAAATTATTGCCACTTTATATACTTTTTCTTCGTGCAGAATAGGTTTTATGTTGGAGTACATATATCTTCCTTGATGTGATTTATAATAGAAGAACTTATTTGTAACACTAATCAGAAAAGCGGCTTGGTGAAAAGTTCAGACGAGATTGTGCGCAAATTGACAAGGACACTGGACCTTAAGACTTCATATCTTCATTTGTCTTGTTCTCTGACACGTGCGGTCTTGCAAAGTACGGCATTTTATCACCGAGCATAAGCTGATTTTGTCCACCGAACAGTAAAGATTGTGCATCCATCAGGGGCGTTGCCTATGCTGCTGCCCTTGTCCAGACAGCTATAATAACTTCTTTTTCCTGGGCTTTAGCAGATTGCACTGGATGTGGTGTAGCCCTCGTAAGTGGATGCTGATTCTCGTTTGTCGGCCAACGAAGTGAAAGTTGTGGCTTTGCTTCACCATCAGGTCGAGAAAATATCAGGTTTACCTTACACTTTCTGTTCACCTAAAAGAGAAGTAAGGAAAAAAAGAAAAGACGACACGTACAATAGACAATGATATGATCCAGCGCCTCTAGCGGATTTCAAGAACATCACCAACGTAGCTAATGGCTTGTCTTGATAGATTTTTACATTTTATTTGTGTTCATTCTAATGTTGCCTCAGTCTGCATTTTACCTTATTTTGTCTTTTAACACTTCAAACTTTCACAATGCGTGAACATTAATACGCAATTTGAATCATAACTTTTTATATTTAAATAACATTTTGAATTTTACCAAGAAAGCGCAAAGTTATTTGTACTTTTTAAAAGCCTCCAATCATTGTGATTACCTTGTTTTGTTCTAATTTATTATGTGTCATATATGAAAACCAAACTAATAAGAAAGTCAAGTAGAATGGAGCTTAACGGTTGAACCACATCATCACTCAATTTCCTCCCATTTGCCTTAATGTTAATTAGACATATTACTTAACAATATAGTAGGAAAAAATTTAATCATCTCATATAATCTGACATAATGTTTCTAGAACAATGTATGAATAGGAACTCGCCTTATTAGATTGGATGGAATCTTATATGGCATAGGATGCTTACGATTCAGTGTTTGTCAGTTAAATATTTTCTATTATCTACTATTATATTGTAGACTTATATTATCTCAAGGACAAACTTGTTATACATTATCTGAGAAGACACAGCCTTGGAACAATAGGACTAAAATCTTCTCATCCCCAAAGAGACAAACAGAGAGATAGAGAGAACAAATATGGCAGAAGCTGTCATCAGCATTGGTGGAAGCATCCTTGCTAATCTGATTACTCAAGCACTAGGAAAGGTTGGAAATTTAGGAGGCATCAAGCGTGAACTTCAGGAGCTCAGGGGCACTGTCTCCATGCTTCGTACTATGCTGGATCATGCAGAAGAGCAATACCACCAGAGTCTCGAAATCAAAAATTGGGTTGAGAAACTGAAGGTAGCTTTCTATGATGCTCAGGACATGCTTGAAGAATTCAATATAGAAGCTATGCAACGAGAACTGAGGGGCAACAATGAAATGATCAAGGAGGTAAGGACATTTTTCTCAAGTTCAAACCAGCTTGTTTTCGCACTAAAGATGAGTAGAAAAGTAAGAGCAGTGAAGGAAAGAATGGTAGCTATTGTGGCTGAAAAGAACTTCTACTTGGACAATCGACCTACGGATTCGCAAGCAGAGAGAGAGCAGAAGCAAAGCGAAGAGACACATTCATTTATACGTGAGGAAGACTTTGTTGGAAGAGATGATGATAAAAAGAAGGTCATGGAATTCTTACTGGATTCGGATGTGAAAGAGGACGTTTCTATACTTCCAATAGTTGGTATTGGTGGACTTGGAAAAACAGCTCTTGCTCAATGTGTGTATAATAATGAGATGGTCAGTAAACAATTTAACTTGAAAATGTGGGTTTGTATCTCTGATAACTTTGATGTGAAAAAAATAGTGAAAAATATCATAGCTTGTGCAAAGAAGGAGGAACCAAACGATGGTGCGATAGAACGATTGCAAAGTGAAATGAGGAAAGAAATTGATGGAAAGAGATATTTCTTAGTTTTAGATGATTTATGGAATTCGAAACAAGGCACATGGCTAGAGTTGAAAAAGTTATTAGTAGGAGGTGCTAGAGGAAGCAAGATATTAATTACCACTCGCCTTCCTTTGGTGGCAGACATCACTGGCACTGCTCCCCTCCATCTTCTTCGTGGCTTATCTGAAAGTGCATCTCTTAATTTATTAATGCAGATGGCTTGTCGAAAAGAAGAGGAGATGCAAGACCCTGACATGCTAGCTATCGGCAAAGAGATAGTTAGAAAGTGCTCTGGAGTTCCATTGGTCATTCGAACAGTTGGGAGTTTACTATTCTTGAAGAAAACTAAACTTGAATGGTTACGTTTTAAAGATGATGAGCTCCCACAAGTGTCTCAAAGCGAAGATGACATAAAATCAGTTCTTAGGCTAAGTTACGACCATCTACCTTCACATTTAAAACAATGTTTCGCATTATGTTCATTGTTTCCCAAAGATTATGAGATAAGGAAGCAAACACTAGTCAATCTTTGGATGGCAGAAGGATTTATCCAGCAATCAAGTAGAAATAAGCATTTAGAAGATATTGCTCATGGATATTTCACGGATCTACTTTGGAGTAACTTCTTTCAAGATTTAAAAAAAGATCCATACACGAATGAGGAGACTTGCAGGATGCATGATTTGATGCATGATCTAGCCTGTTTAGTTGCAGGGAATGAGTGTTCGGTGGCAAGGGATGACATAGAATCCATACATGAGAGAACTCATCATATATCCTATGGTTTGACTTTCAAATTGATGGGTAAACTTTCAAACTCATGCTTGAAAGCAAATGCATTGAGAACGCTTTTGTCTACTACTAGATATTGGGTAGAAAGAGAACAAATAAAGCAAAGAGAACCAACAAGTGAAGCAGATCTACAGAAATTAATTCAAAGTTTCAAGAGGTTGCGCATCTTGGATCTGCATGGCACAAAAGTCGAGAAGGTGCCACGGTCCATTTATAAGTTGAAGCATCTCACATATCTTGATCTCTCTCACAATGATACACTCAAAAGGCTTCCTAACTCCATTACGAGATTGCAGAGCTTACAAACACTTAATCTCTACTACTGTTATGCCCTCAAAGAATTGCCAAGTGACATAAGGAAGTTAGTTAGCCTTCGGAATTTAGACATAAGTGGTTGTCACGGACTTAGTTATTTGCCACGTGGAATAGGGGAATTGAGTTCTCTGCAGAGGCTAACGCACTTCATTTTTCCCAAAGATAGAGCTCGTGCCAAGAATTATTGCCGGCTTGGGGAGCTAAAGGGGCTTAATAACATCCAAGGAGAACTTTCAATTAAAAATTTGGGATACGTAACAAATGTGGAAGTCAAATGCGAGGATGAGATATTGATGGGGAAGCATTCTCTGGAATCTTTGGTACTTAGTTGGGGCGATTTCAATACTGATGATGCAGTAATTGCGAATAAAGATGAAGCGCTATTGGATGGACTGAGGCCACCCTCAAATCTACGACAGTTGACAATCGAGAACTATAAAGGTGAGAGCTTTCCAAGGTGGATGATGGATAGCCTTGTATCTTTCTTGCCACATTTAGTTGAGGTATTGTTTCGTGATTGCAAAAGATGTAAACGTCTACCCCCACTGGGCCAACTACCTTGCTTCAAGTCTTTATATATTAATGATATGCCTGAATTGGAATATATCGAGTCGGACCAATCATCCCCTTCAATAGCATCATTTCCTAGTCTATTGAAATTGAAGATCGTTGGTTGTGAAAAATTAAAAGCCATGCCACCAACTCCCCATCTTGAGGAGTTAGATCTGATTCTTGCCAACGGAGCGTTGTTGATAAATCAGATGATGCTTGGCCTTAATAAGTTGAAGAGACTGGGTATCTGGGATGCAAAGTTTCTAGAATGTTTACCTGAGGAGGGTTTCCAAAGTCTCACTTCCCTCGAATCTCTTGAGATTGGGGAGTGTCATCAGTTGACTTCCCTCTCGCAAGGTATGCGACATTTATCGAGCCTCATGGATCTCTGTATCTGGCAATGTGAGGAGTTGGATATATCCAAAGACGAAAGCGGCAACGTCTTGGATTTCCATGAAGGCCTTCAAAGTCTCCGCTCCGTACAAATCACTTACCTTCCCAAACTGACATCTCTCCCACAGTGGCTTCTACAAGCCTGCAATCTCGAGTGTCTCAGAATTTTGTATTGCCGCAATTTGAAGGCTATATCAGAGCAGATCGAGGCCCTTCAATCACTTCAAAATCTCGGCATCGGCGGGTGCTCCTCATTGACATCATTCCCTGAAGCAATGCGAAGGCTCACATCCCTTACTCACCTAAGCATCTACCATTGCGGAGAATTGGAGGAGAGTTGCAAAAGAGAAGTAGGCGAGGACTGGGACAAGATCGCTCATGTCTCAAACATACAAATTGGATGGTAGATCTAGCCCTAATTTTCTTCACTGAAGGTACGTGGGACCTTGTTTCCCAGATTTTAACATGAATAATTTTTCGAATTGTGCTTCAAATACTTGATTTGATTTTGGGGGACATGGCAAATCGCTGAAGAGAGAGAGAGAGAGAGAGAGAGAGAGAGGGTTTGTGACGTCATTGGTTATGGAGAGAGAGGACAATGCCCACTGAGTTCAGCATGTGGTTTTTAACTTTGAATTGTTAGTGCTTCTAGAGAATTTGTGAGCGAAGTTGAGTGCATCTGTTCGGTGTCATGAACTTTTTTCTGTATCTTTTGATTTATTGCTTCATCTAGTGAAGATGAGCCGGGTTTGTTGATTTGGCTTCTCGAACTGGACTCTTGCAGCTCTAAAAACTATTATGATGTGCGGTTGGTGGCTGCTATTTCAAATTTTCAATGGCATTTTGGTTTTGGATCATCATGCTCTATATTTGATGAGTGAGGATCTGTACTTTTAAGATGTTTGTGTAAAATTGTTCATGACAATTGTGTTTAAACCTCGCTATTTATGCTTCAAAAATGCAGGTTTTTCCCACTTAAAACTAGTCTTCAAAAGCGGTTTCATGAATTTAAACTTAGGGAAAAATTGCTAGCACTTGCCAAAGAGACCCTTTCTTTTGAAGTACCCAATCCATTCTTTTATCTTTTCAAAACTAAACTCTCATGCATACCAAAAGACCATGTCATACAAATAGAGCTCGTCATTTTAACTATCTTCCATGAGATTAAGCTCCCACGTTTTTTGTTTCAGTAGATATATTTATTGCTCACGCTGCTTTATTTTTTAGGCTAGGCAGAAATGGCGTAGATTTTGGCACCGATGACATAATGGCAGTTGAGGATCACCAAGAACTCACTAACCACTAGTCCCGTGGTAAGAAAAACATGGATTTCTCTCTTGCTAAAACATGATTATAACGGCAACACCTAGAGCTTTTCTAAGTTCGGGGTGTATGCTTTGAAGTCCGAGAACAATACTACTACATACTCTAGAGTCTTCTCAACTTGGACGTCACGCCCTAAGCCGAGATGATAATTGCAGAAAACATTTGGTATGTTTTCGTGCACTAAAACCTTTAAGTGCAAGCACAAAAAAGATGAACAAGATGAGAACTATTCTGTACTCACCTAAGGATTGTAGGTCGCCCAAAATTGGAGGAGAGGTGCCAAAAAGATGTAGGCAAGGACTGGTACAAGATATCTCAAATCCTGCACATAAAGTTGATAAACGTATCTATCAATGCTACATGATTTGATTGGGGGACATGGACAGATCGCTGAAAGGTTTGGACATATCCTTGGATGCAGGTATTTTCAAGGTGTGGGAACTTTGCTTTATTCCCATCTTGAGTCTATGCTATAGATATAATGTACAATCTACTTATTTGATTTCAGAAGGAGTGAAATGCCTGCACAATCTGACGATTCTGGAAAGTTCTCATAGATGGAGTGATGAAATTTTTCTCTCGAGAACTTTATCTCAACATGTTCCAAAAGAATTGGAGTTCTGGCATAGATTTGCGCAACAAATCAAGGGTATGAATTGCAGCAATGAGATATGTTGCATTTTTCTTTTCACATCCTACATGCTACTGATCTAAGAATTCCTAAATCGAGTTATCTTTAGACCCATTGCGCACCCATCTGGACTTCGAAAGTGAAATTACTATGGATCAAATATTGGTCAAGCTCCAAGGTAGAAAACTAATCTGATCTTATTGCTAGCATTTGACAACAACATTGTGTAAACTAAAAGCTGCAAATGGTTTTGTATTTTCTAAAGTCTCTCATTGAAGAGTTTGAAGGGAAATGCAATGGTGGGGAGAGAGAGAGACAAGGGAAATGTACATTCTTGGTTTGTTGTTCGGCCATTCTCCAGAGGTTCTCAGGTAAATACTTTGCTGATTTTGAGCACCGTCTTAAGCAATTGAGTAAATGTATGACATTCAAAGAGGTCTTATGATAGTTGGACTGGGAGTCTACTCTATTACTTCTCCATTTTGATCACTGCAAGGTTGTCCTGCACATTTTGTTGGTTGACAATTAACATTTTCTTCTTCTCCTTGTGACAACAATGTCTGCAAAAGAAATGCATTTGTGTGAGGCGGGATTAATGAACGAAGTAGTAGTATTTGTTGCCATTTCTTTTGATAATTAAATCTATCATTGTCAATTTTAAGTCTATGTTGTAGATTTCATGTAGACTCAATTTCTCGCCTTCACTCTTGTCTTAGATTTTTCTTGTCCTATGACTTCAATTGGTCATACTGGTTCTGGCTGTGCTTGGTAGTATTACTCTGCCATGTAGATATTGCCAAGGCAGTTGGCAAAAGTGATTTGTAATGATGCCAAGTTTTCGAAAGAAGAAAGGACTTCAACGTGATCGTCTTTTGATTGCAAGGGGAAAGATTTAGGTGCACTTGCAAGATTGACAAGTCGATCATCCATTAGATCTAATGATATATTAGAATAACGTGTTTGCTAATTGATCCTTGCTATGGTAAAATTTCATTAATTTCTTAAATTGTTGCACTCTGTAGTCTGACCTTCCTTTGGCTATGTAACTGCCCACAGTTTTTTACTTGTTCAGAAGTTCTCTCTTGGGAATGAGGCCTGAGAATATCCTTGAAATAGTTCTAAGAGGAAAAGTATAGTTATGCCACCGTTTTAGTTTATTTTTCAAGGAGAATGTGGTAGCGTGCTTAGGGAAATCGATAAGATTCGTCATTTATGCTTCAAAAATGTAAAGTTTTCCTACTTGAAACTAGTCATCATAAAGTGGTTATGCCACCGTCTAGTTGAGTTGTTAATCTTTATGAGATATCCATATTGCTTGAGTAATGTTTTGCAGGTCAAAGCTGTTCAAATCTACAGGAAAGTTGTGTCACCATCAAAAATGGAGAGATTGTTGGAGAAATCTTTCCAAAATATTTTGAAGCTGACAAAACGTTTCTATCAGTCTAGTCTGGAGCATTGCAGACCCTTCTATTTAGAGTCTGTAGACCTTCATTGGAGACCCTTCAATTTAAAGTCTGAAGACCTTCAGATCCCCAGACTCAGTACTTAAGACTCAAGACTCAAGACTATTCTCATTGACAGTCTCTAATCTAGTGACGAAGAAGATCCAGAGCTAAAGTGTTTGGTTGAGGATTTGGTCTTGTCCACTGGAGTAGATCTCTTGGCTGGGTATGATATAACATATTCTTTTATTCGAAATCAAGATCGTTTGAAGATCCGATGATTGACGAAATACTCTTGGAAGGTTCTATTCTTGGAAACCAAGATCCTGATTGTATGGGCGAATAGGATTGATGGGCTATCGACATGTTCCTTTAATAGCTCGATTGGTCTTCTTAATTGATTATGTCCAACGGGAAGATTGGAAGAATTCCTTTGGTAAGTGCCAACGGGTATGATGGCATAAAGGAGTATAAAAGGAAGATGTTCTAACTGTTCAAGAAGATGCACGATAGAGAAATTCCAGAGTCTGAAGCTCCTTGATTATTAGTCGATTCATATTGAGCAAAATTGTATTCGCAAAAGAGAGTCTATACTTAGTGATACCTTGAGGGAGTGTGGTAGATCTTCTACACCGTGAAATCAATGGAGAACAATGCTGTAACATCCTTTTGTTCATAATGGAATCCAGCCAATGGGCTGTCAGTGCAGAAGAGTGGACGTAGGCTTGAAATAAGCCGAACCACTATAAACCTTGCGTTCAATTTTCTCTTCCCTATTCTCAGTCTTATTTTGATTGTTGTTTGACGAGAATCAATTGTCTCAATTCTATCAACTGTCTAGTATTGTGCGATTATCATGAGAAATTACTCTTTACGCCTATTCACCCCCCTCTAGGTACTTTTACTAGCCATATCAGATTGAACTAAAGCATGATCCAACAAGATCTATCATGACTTTCATACATTGTGTTATAATAGAAAAGAACCAAAAGTGTCTTTCAAATTAATCATATTAGATCAATTTGAAATACAAAATAAATTCAAAAGATCAAATAAATTGATTGGCGAAAATATAATGCACATTTTACTTAATATGCAAAATCCCATTGTTCTTGTTGTAACTTATTCAAGGCACTGTGAAGTGGTCTATAAAATGTTGTAAGATTCTGCGCAATTTCTCATAACCAAGTCTATTTTCATTGTAAGTTTTTCATGGCATTGTGAAGGGCTGTCGTAAGCCATCACATAATGTTTTGTAACCAAGGCTAGTCATGTCAGAATTTACTAATTTTGTTACTCTTACCTTTTTTAATGAAGTATGGATAAATTGACTAACCAAGGCCGGTCATGTCGGTATTTACTAATTTGTTACTCTCATCTTTTTAATGAAGCATGGATAAATTGACTAACTTAAATATCTGCCGATTGAAAAATGAGCATGTTACAACTAAAGAATCCATAGTTACAACATATTGTCATAGAGGTTACGACATGTTATCGATACTACTGTGAATTTATTTTTTCTATCTAGATAGATATTGGACATAATGACAAATTACATAGGATGGACTGATGTAACAACATAAGTGCTATTATGTCCAAACAAATTTGATGAACAATCCATATATAAACCAAGAAAAATAAAGCTATTGTTCATATGACATTTCATGGCCTATCTAGTTTTGTTTTATGCCGAATTGCTTTGTTGAATAAATATATTGATCTATTAATACAAGTATTTTTCTTTCCCTGTATAATTTTGGTTAATTGATTTTAGCTAAGGTGGTGCTTATAAAATGTGCATTGTTGATACCCAATCACATAGAGAGATAATTATCACTCACGGAGCTGCAGTTTTTCCCTCCTTTTCTTTAACCTTTCAAGTTCCTTTCCCAATGACGCATAAGAGGAGCAACTTCAACGTGCAAATCATTGGGCTAAATTCTATCGGTATTAGATTTTGGCACAAATATGTATGTTTTTGGTATAGTCAGCATGTGGCGAGATTGGTTTGACGCTACGTCCTGCTCTTGAAAAATGGCCATGTTACTCCCTTTTTCTTATACAGAAATTAGAGCGTGACAATTACGCTATGTAATAAAGGGGAAGGACCAAATGATGAATGAGATTGATGGTCATGATTGATTCTTGGTATACCCAAAACTTTTTCCTGAGATCATATTGTCCTCAGTTGATGAAGCCCATCTATTGATCTTTACAATTTTTGTATCATCATATTAGAATCAACTAAAAGAAAGCTTTAACGTGTATGATGTGGAAACAAACAGAGCATCGGTGAATTGGTGATGTGATTTTTCATGTCGTAGATTTAGCAGCAAGTCCATTTTACATCTGTAGGTATCATATCTTCTTTAGAGTACATGTTTTTCTTTAGATACAAGTTATTTTTATCATCAATTATGCAGTAGAAGATAAAACAATGCAGTAGACCGTCTTAGAATACAAATATGAAAATAATGCAGTAGTCTCGATTGGCATCACAGTATGAATTCAGAAAGGAATGTGCAATCATAACTGATGCATGAGAGCGTCTAAATCCTTGTCCAGTGCTAAAGTTCAGCCTGCAATTTTTCATTAATAAAGTTCTCGTCATATAATGCCCACAAGCTTGACCAACTCGTTCAAAAGCTCATTCACTCTGCAATATCGTCATGTTCAATTAGAAACCTCACCATGTGTCAATGCTTTACCGTGTTCATTCACTATCCACCGTATTTTGTCATCAGACTCGACGATCTCAATCATTATTGAGTTGCCGATATTTAAACCAAATCCAATGAAGCAGAAAAATCTCACTTCGACAGCACAACCCAGGAATACAGCGGCTAAACCAAGACGAACTAGTAATGCCATTGGCCGACATTAGTAATGATGCTTTAGATGAATCACATGCTTCATAGGATTTTACAGTTACAACAATTGCAACAAATGTTACTTGCTGATTCTCGATAGTGTTATCTAATTTGGTGTTAGGAATTCCAAAGCACCCAACTAATCCAACAGGCTCATGATAGTCTCCCGATTGAGCACAACTAAACAATTTCCACAGTAAGAGGTGACTAGGGATGACCCCAGTAGAGTAGCATTCAGCAGGACTCGGGCCATTCAATTCCGACAAGTAGTTATCGTAATCATCTCGACAACCCTAAGGTCATGTTTTGTCTATTTAATTACTCTAAGAAGACCATGGCCGATAACTACTACAAATTCCTTTACAAGTTTAAAGAAAATTAGAACTACCTGAACTTAGAAGCATTTTATGTTGCTACTCACGTTTTAAAAAGGTAAAGAAAAACAAAGAGAAAATGAAGATAGACAGATCACACCAAATTCTTTAAACTATCCTACCTAGAACAAATTTGGACAAGCAAGCAATACCTTTCTCCAAGACGGCTGATGCTAGCTGCAGAGTCAACTCAAAAAAAAAGCTTCACCAAAACATGCTTCAATGCCCTTTTGAGTTCTTATTCGTTCTGCTCAAAACTTTTTCTCATTTTGAAACTTTACAACCACATAAAACTCTAGCTACAATTGTTCTATTATCTTTTTTAAGTTTCTAACATGATTTAGGATTTTGGACCAATAACCATATGCTATAAACTCTCACGAGCAAGGTGGCTTGAGGACTTGGTTTTCTTCTTAGAATGGCATTAGTCACCTGCTTTACTATGATGCTCTTAAATGGCATTAGTCACCTTCTTTACTATGATGCTCTTAAAGAGATATGAGGATAGTGACCTAACAATCAAAACATACCCTTACGTGGCTTGAAAGAAGAATTCATGAGAATAATTAGAACTCTGTTCACTTTGTATGATTTCAGCTAGTTTTAGTTGAAATGTATCAAGCCTAGTTAAGGGTATACAACTAAAAAGGAAAATGTAACCTGAATTTAATTTGGGAAGATCATGATTTATTCTTGAACTATGATTTTTACAAAGCACCAGGCATGTTCAGATCTCAAATAATATCTAAGCTTAAGGTTTCAAGTCGAGGCATCAGGAGATCATGATTTATTCTTGGTCTATGATATTTACAAAGCACTAGGCATGTTTAGATCTCAAATAATATTTAAGCTCAAGGTTTCAAGTCGAGACATCAGGAGATCATGATTTATTCTTGATCTATGATTTTTACAATGCATTAGGCATGTTCAGATCTCAAACGACATTTAAGCTTAAGGTTTCAAGTCGAGGCATCAGGAGACAATGTTAACATATTATACCATACCGAAGTGTTCCTACAATTTTTCTAGGTTGCCATATATGATATGAACATGTACTCTAGAAAGCATTCAATCAGGCAAATCTCAATTCATGCAATTTTGTATCCCGTCTCATTACAGGTGTCGTACATGTGACATTCCAAAATTTGGCCCATGTTTCAAATATATGAAATTGTTATTTCGTCAATGCTCTTATGGTTATTTTATTCGGAATTGATCACTCACGAGTTAACTAATCTATTAGGTGAGACCGTTAAAGGATATAAATGCGACAGACTAGAGAATTCGATTAGAAATCAACCGCTCAACCATAATAATCGGTAAGGGTCAATACGACATTGTTATAAATTGATAAGCAAACAGATATGAGCTGATTCGATGGAAGTACGTAGTCGAATTGCGGGTGGTTCTGCACTATTACAATATTCACATCGAATGATAATAAACCGATTTTATATCATATTATATTCGGAATATGAAATTGAACCATTGCGATTACATAACAACTGAGGGTCGTCTACAATTCGAAGATGCACAATCGTGGGTTGAAAATTATCGACTACGGGTCAAACACATTAAAACCCCTAAAGGCTACCCGGTAGATTAGGTTGTACTAAAGTCGTGTTCGATCAATTTTAACCACGAAATTTAATTTGGTTTCGGGAATCGAACGTTCAAGCGTGTCATGATTTATTTATCGGATGTCGTCTCATCTTTCGCCAAATTTTCGACGAGTCCGAAATTTTGCGGAAAAATTATTTTTGGACAAAAAGGAAAAAGAAAATGAAATTCGGATGGTGAGGCAAATTGGGCTTTTGCTACCCCCAAAAAGGCTTATTTTTGGGAAATTAGAAGTAGAAAGTAAATGGAGAGACTATAGATAAGAGTAGAGGACTTTTGAGGCTTGTGTGATGATGAATTGAGATACTTCCTAAGAGTTTTGATTGGTGGCTTCATTTTCTTTCTCTCTCTCTCTCACGCAAGATTCAGCCCCACTTCTGCCGACTCTTTTTTTTTTTTTCTACTCATTTCCCTTCCTCTTTTCCTTTTTACTCTCCCTTCTCCCCTCACGTCCTTTCCCTCCCCATGGTTTTTGGTTCTGCGTTCCTTTCATTGAGCTACTACATATCATCCGCAGCCACCACTCCTCACCTCAGCACCTCCATTACTCACAATCATCTCATCATCCACATCCACCACATCCACCACCACCTTTATGCCATCACAACACTATCACGCCTTGATCCTCCGAGCACGTGCCCATCCCTGCTTGGTCGATATAATAGCGATGTCCCAGGACGCATCGCTGACCCATTCATTTTAATATACGCATGTGGAAGCAGATATTAATCCCTAGACAATAAATCAATGGGATAAGAAAGCGGAACCATATTTTTCAAACCATGACAACTCTTTTATAAACAACGGGTTTATTCCTAAGACCAGGTTGGTTACAAAAAATTGTTGGTTTATCAAAAAGGAATTGTCCTATGACTAACTAGTCATACAGGTTCGCCGATTATGCTTCTTCCACCTTCCCAAACTCTGAGACTTTCGGCTCTCCACGGCCGTCACCTAGGGACCTAAAATGTTATCCCATAACGGGGTGAGACTACGTCTCAGCAAGTTCAACCCCCTAAGACCTGATTATGTAGAAAATATGCCCTAAGGGCTACCTAAGCATAAACAGGCATCAAAGAACTTACCTTGGCCTCAGTTACTTCCTACAAGTCAGTTCAATTTAAAAACACTGACAATCATGTCATCCAATCAATCAAATCGAATTATCGATCAATCCATTCAGTTGATACATGTCAACAAGACCACTTCCAATCATTTCAACTATTCCATCTCAATTCCCAATTATGAATCATGGTCCTCAGGACACAACCTATCTTCAGGTGGTAATCACAGTCCAATGGGCGCAACCTTTAATAGGTGGCAAATCACGGCCCTATTAGGCACGACTCCTATTGAGTGGCGAATCATGGCCTCAAAGGCACGACCTTTAATAGGTGGGGGATCACGGCCCCCGGAGGCACGACCTTTAACAAGTGGTGAATCACCGCCCTATTGGGCACAACCGATCCCAATTTTGTGGTAAATCTTGGCCTATCTAGCACAACCATACCTTGATAGCTTTCTAAGTCCACTCACAACCTTTTATGGTTATTTCCCACTCAAATACTGATATTCTCCAATTTTGGGATAACTTCCCCATAATCACCAATTCACTCAATTTTCACAAACAAGTGCTCAATTAAATAACAGAAAACACCACTGAAATCAGCACAAGATTCCAGCCAGTGGCCATCCCAGTTGAATTTCCGGAAAATAATTAATTGATTAAATAATTACGAAAAATATTAAGTAAATGCAATAAATCCAACTTAGACCCGTAATGCCTAATTGGACGTCGAAACGGACCCGGAAAAATTCCAATGTTTGTTAATTAAATAATAGAATGAGTCTATTTGCTAGTGTCACTAACTAACCACCTAACATGCATCGGCAGATAATTAAATTAACTAATCTAATTTAATCTATCCACCTAAACATGCTTAATTTAATCTAATCAACCCCTAAGCATCATTAACCTACTAAGCGGGGTTTAGTGAGTTAAACTCACCTATTTTGCGAAGACCGGATCACCGCGACGGCGACCGAAATTCGAATTTTCAGCAACGTCAACGGACACTTGGGCCGAGCCTACAAGCCTCGCAAGCCCATAGCAAATGCTGGGCTTGATCTCGAGTTTGGGCTTGGCTGCGGGCTGAGCCTACTTCGTGGGTTTCAAAGCTGGGCCAAAGCTTGCAGATTTGGGCCGAAGACAGGCTGATTTCGCTAGATTGAGTTGTGGTTGCTGAAGATGGGCCGAGCAAGGCTGGACATGGGCTTCAAATGGTTGGGCTTGAAGATGACATTCACGTGGGCTGTTCCAGGACAATTGCGGGCTTGCTGGGCTTCAGCTTCGTTCGTAGCTGGACCACGAAAGTTGTTGGATGGAGCTGCACGAAGATGCTGGCGTCGAAGAGCTGAGGTAGATGGAGCCACTTTAGTGGCCTTTGAAGTCGTGGCAACTGCGAAAACTCAATGGGGACTACAGCAAATTGAGAGAGAGAGAGAATGGAGCAGGCGGTAGTGGAGCAGAGACGAAGAGGGACTAATGAAAGCATAAGATGCGTGGTAGCTGTAGGGATTCGGGACGTCGAGGCAGCTGGCGCACGCTGGCTCCGCAAGGGTCAACACCAAGGAACTGAGTGGGACGCCGAAGCTACTTGTTGACCGAAGAAATTGGGTTTGTTGGCTGAGCTGGTGCTGATCCAGTGGAGAAGCAGCAGGCGCTTTGTGACATCCCAAATTTTCAACCCTGTCTTCTACTGAATAAATTGGGCATTTCATTGACGCGTCTATAGGGTTATTCTTAGAGCCGATCACTCTCGAGATAACTAGATTAGCTGGGGAAATTATTAAGGAATTTTAAGGCAATAGACTTGAGAACTCGATCAGGAATCGGCTTCTTGACCGTGTCCATCTTTAGAGGTCACTACGGCACGCTTAAAAATCGATTTGAAATCGAGATAGACTGGATCGATAGAGATATGTGACTAATCGTGGGTGACACCACTGAATTAGAAAATTCTCGTCGGCCAACACTAGGCGATTTTCTTATTGTTTTGGTACCGTGTAATGCATGTAATTGAATCCTCGAGATTTTCACGACAATCAAGAGTCGCATTGAGTTGAGTGGGTTTATAGTGGCTCGAAGAAAATCGACCACGGGTCATTTGCCTTAAAAAGTTCTGAAAACTACCCGATAGTCTAAGTCACGCTAAAAACGCGCCGAATGAAAATTAACCGCCAATTCGAGTCCGATTTCAGAAATTGAAGTTTTGGCCATGTCACAATAAATTTTAGGAGCATCGACTCAGTCTCAGAAGATTTTTCTGACAACTAACACTTTTTGGGAAAAAGTCGTCGCCAGGTTGTTTTTGTGCAGAAAATGCCGAAAGTGGTTTTCGATTGCGGAATTGAGAAGTGTGAGAGATTATTGGATGAAGAAAATTATTATTCGAGGCATTCAGAGGTCAAGTGATTTTGTTGAGGTCATTCGAGATTAATTCAAGAGAGAATTTGAGTCATTTAAGCCAATTTCCTCCCAAATTCGTGTACCCCCACCTAGCCACAACATTTGGACCAATTTGGCTTCTAGAAGAATGCATGAGAGGTCCATTGTGAGCCAAGGAAATTATACATGGCTAAGAATGGTTTTTGGAAGATATTTGTTGTAAAATATCAAACCAAGTGGAGCCCAACTCTCACTTATCTCTATCTCCTCTCCCGCACACCCTCTCAACCGGCCACATCTCTTCTGGCTTCCTCCATTTTCTTTGTGCGAACATAGAGGAAGGAAAATCTCGATCAGCCATCCGAAGCTGCGCTGTGCTTCGAGTCTTCGTACAGCCACGCTCGGTCAAAACCTCATCGCTGAAGACCCTGCAGTAGTTTCACGTTGACACCGCTGCTTCGTGTCTTCTCTCTCTCGCGGCCAGCAAAGCCGAAGCCGCACGCATCCCGCTGCCACGAAGAATTCTCCACTTCGGCTTGTCTTCATCAGAGTCAAGGGAACTAGCAGCTTCTCCTCTTCCGTTGACTGAAGCAGCCCCAAAATCCCACGGAGTAGCTGAAGACCAAAGCCAGCACCGAAGGAAGCCACCACCGTCTCTCTTCCACCGCGTGCCCACAATCCAGTCAACGGCGCCCTCTCCTCCACCGTTTGTTGACCGAAGTTCCCATGCCTCTGCTGTCCACGCGTCTGCCTCCGCAACTCCATATGCGGCCAGCAAATTCCACCGAAGGAATCCCAGAACCCCAGCGAAGCAACAGCATCATCGAAGCCGTGAGTCCACGGTCTTCAGCCGCGTGAGCAGCCGAAAGTCCATCCCCTCGTCCGCGTATCTTCAGCCCAAGACCAGGTTCCATGCCCAGCGAAGCCCATCTCCAGTTGAGCTTGCTTCAGCCCATCTGCAGATGCATTTCCAGCCCAGCATCAATTGGATTGGAAGCCCAGCAATTTCAGTCTTTCGGGCCCAGCAAAGACAGGCCCAATTCAGTTTTATTTCAAGCCCATTTTCAGCAGTTGTAGTCTTCAAGCCCAGTTTTTTTTTAAGCCCAATCGCAGCTAGGCCCAATTCCAAGAGCAAGCCCATTTGAGTGCAAGGACAAATCTCATTTGGGCTGAGATTTGTTGGGCCAAGCTTAAGGCCCGGTCCAAGTCCGCCGGTGTTGTCGAAAGTCCAATTTCGGCCGCCGTCGCGTTGCCGTCGCGGTGATTCGATCCCCGCTTTTGTCAAGTGAGTTTTACTCACTAATGCTTTATTAGTTTGCTAATTATGCTTAAGGTTGGTTAGATTTAATTAAGTGCAATTAGGTGGTTAGATTAGGTTAGAACAATTAATTTAGTGACTTAATTATGCATGTTAGGTGGTTAGACCTAGCTATTAGCAAGTAGAAATGTTTGGTTATTTATTGAGTGCATCTCGGGATTTTTCCCGACCCGTTTCAGGCTCCAATAAGGCATTATGGGCCTAAATTGGATTTTTAATATTTATTTATTTATTTTTCGAAATTAATTATTTAATTATTTATTTTTCCGGAAATTCAACCGGGATGGCCGGTGACCAGAATTTCGTGCTGATTGTCGTGGTGCAGTCTGTTTATTTATTTGAGCTTTATTTGGTGCTAAAGTAATTTATGAGTATATTTAAGATTTATTCCTAAATTGAATCTGGAGAGGGTCGGGTGGGACCGTAAAGCCACTAGTTCTTGAGAGGGTCGGGTGGGACCGTAAAGCCACTAGTTCTTGAGAGGGTCGGGTGGGACCGTAAAGCCAC
The DNA here is from genome assembly GCA_014182385.1 of Eucalyptus viminalis. Taxonomy (NCBI): domain Eukaryota; kingdom Viridiplantae; phylum Streptophyta; class Magnoliopsida; order Myrtales; family Myrtaceae; genus Eucalyptus; species Eucalyptus viminalis. The sequence goes on along the minus strand of CM024527.1, from coordinate 16,052,410 downwards.
TAGTTCTTGAGAAGGTCGGGTGGGACCGTAAAGCCACTAGTTCTTGAGAGGGTCGGATGGGGACCGTAAAGCCACTAGTTCTTGAGAGAGGTCGGGTGGGACCGTAAAGCCACTAGTTTTTGAGAGGGTCGGGTGGGACCGTAAAGCCACTAGTTCTTGAGAGGGTCGGGTGGGACCGTAAAGCCACTAGTTCTTGAGAGGGTCGGGTGGGACCGTAAAGCCACTAGTTCTTGAAAGGGTCCGACTGATATGAAATCAACTAGGTCGATTCGATTGATGCTTCGATCGGTGATGTGATTGGTTGAATGTCTATTGAACTGTACTAATATGCAGATGGAATCTGAGGCCAAGGTAAGTCCTCCAACTCATGCCGTGTTTAGGCAGCCTATAGTGTATTGGCTTTCTAATCGAGTCTTAGGGGGTAGGACTCGCTGAGACGTGGTCTCATTGGTTATTGAATAACCATTTCAGGACCCTGAGGAGAGGCTAAGGAAGAGGAACCTGAAGGGGAGAAAGACTTTTGAAGAAGAAGACAATCCTGAGAGGGATCTTGAATATAACCCGGATGTGGACTGAGATCCCATCCCTTTTGTAAACCCTGTCTTAGTATAGATAGGTGTGAGACAAGTATGTTGTGAATAGTATTGTAAATATACTATGAGTTGTCTGTTAATGAAAGTGTGGTTATGAATTTCAATATGAAAAATATGGCCTACTTTCCTATCCCATTGTTTTATATGCGGGGATTTATAAGCGCTTCCGCATGTGCTTAATAAAAAGAAAGGGTCGGCGATATATAGTCCTGGGATATCCATTCTAAAATCGACCAAGTAGAGGGATGTGCCCGCGTCCGAGGATCGGGGCGTGACACGCTTGGTGGAGAATCACAAAGGAGGAAGCAGCTGCGGGCACTCGCACGATGGAGAGAAGATGGGCCGAGACGTTCGAGCGTGTAGATGGAGACGAGCATAAGAGAATGTTAGCATAAACAAGGGGAATGCACGGCTGAGAGGGACCGAAGGAGTGGAGGGTGAATCGTGAGAGAGAGAGAGACCAGCTAAGAGGGAAAATAGTCAACAATCTTAGCCAAGTAATTAAATCTTTGGTCCCCCACAGCCCACACACATATCCTCTTTTCCCAAATACTTTCTAGTATAAATTGAAGCTAAAAATAGCACAAATAGATGCCAAAAACACAGCCCTCCAATCGTGCTTCGAATTTTCATGTTTGGTCTTGAATTTTTTCACTCAATTCCCCAAATTGAGGTCCAACTTTGATAAAGAAAAATCCCGAACAATTTTCTGTAAGTCCCTAACACTCAAAGGCTCGGCTTGGAAGTCCAAATTTCCTTTAATTTGGCCCATCCAAATTTCCATTAAATTTTCGCAATGTCCGAATCGATTTTCTGGAAAAATCTCAGAATCTCACAAAAATCTTCGGAGGATGAGTCGATGTTCCTAAAATAGATCGTGACATGACAGAACTTTCAATTTCTGAAATTGGGTTCAAATCCGTGGTTAATTTCAATCCGGCGCACTTTTACCATGACCTAGTTTACCGGGTAATTTTTAGGAATTTTTGGTGCAATTGACTCGTGATCAATTTATCTCGAGTCACATTGTACATCTTCGACACATTGGCGATTCTCAGTTGTCGTGAAAATCTGAAGGTTTCAAATAGGAGCACCGAGTACCAAAACAATAGAAAAATCGGTCTGATGCTGATCGACAAGTATTTTGTAATTAGGAGGAATCACCCACACTCTAATCACATATCTCAGTCAAATTGACATATCTCTGGTCTCTAATTGATTTATGACAGCACCGTAATTACTCTTGTAGATCAACACAGTCGAGCAATCGATTCCTGGTTGAATTCTCAAGTCTATTGCGTTAAGATTCCTTAATTGCTTCCCCAGATAGACTAGTTATCTCATGAGTGATTAGTTTAGAGAATAGCACTATCGATGTGTCGACAAAATGCCCGATTTATTTAATTGAAAACGAAATCTAAAAATTCAGGCTGTCACAACTCTTATCCTCTTATAAAAATTTCAAGGACGATCGTCGAAACAAAAAGGTGGGGGGACAATCGTCTCATCGATTCTTTAGTTTCCCATGTTGCTCCTTCTGTTCCGTGGTGTTGCCAGACCACTTTAACTATAGTAATGGTCTTTGTATGCAGAACTTGCTCTTTTTTGTCCACGATTGGAGCTGGGCTTTTAACGTATGACACTCGGTTATCCACGTCCTATTCCTCCAAATTAAGCACATGGGTTGGGTCAGGCTCGTACTTCCTCAACATCGATATGCGAAAGACATTGTGCACTTGCACCAATCTTGGCGGCAACGCAAGATGATACGCTAGGTTCCCAATTCTCTCGAGAATTTCAAAAGGACCTATGTACATCGGACTCAGTTTTCCTTTCTTTCCAAAGCACGAAATTCCCCTTATTGGTGACACTTTCAGAAAAATGTGATCACCAACTTGGACTTCCAATAATATCCGGCGCTTGTTTGCGTAACTTTTCTGTCTACTCTGTGCGGTCTTTAATCTGCCTCTGATAAATGCCACGGCATCCATTGACTGCTGGACTAACTTTGGGCCTATGATCTTCATTTCCCCAACTTCATCCTGACACACTAGTGTTCTGCACACTCTGCCATACAATGCTTCGAATTGAGCCATTTGGATGCTCTGTTGATAATTGTTGTTGTAGGCAAATTCCATCAGGTGAAGCTGATCTTCCCAACTTCCTTTGAAGTCCAGTACACAAGCTCTCAGCATATCCTCCAGGGTTTGAATTGTCCTCTCAGACTGGCCATCTGTTTAAGGATGATATGCCGTACTGTGCCGAAGCTTTGTACCTAGAGCACTTTGCAAGCTTTTCCAAAAAGCGGCGGTAAATCTTAGGTCTCTATATGAGATTATCGTAACCGGTACTCTATGCAATCGAGCCACATGACGCACGTACAAGTCTGTGTGCCTATCGAGACTAGGATCCTTTCGAACTACAATGAAGTCTTTTATATTCAACGGGTTTATTCCCAAGACCAAGCCGGTTACAAAAATTGTCAATTTATCAAAAAGGAACTATCCTATGACTAGCTAGTCATACAAGTTCGCCGATTATGCTTCTTCCACCTTCCCAAACTCCAGGACTTTCGGCTCTGCACGGCCGTTACCTAGGGACTTGAAAATGTTATCCCACAATGGGGTGAGACTACATCTCAGCAAGTTCAACCCCTAAGACCCGATTAGGAAGAAAATATGCCCTAAGGGCTACCTAAGCACAAACAGGTGTCAGAGAACTTACCTTGGCCTCAGTTCCATCCTGCAAGTCAGTTCAATTTAAAAACACTGACAATCATGTCATCCAATCAATCAGATCAAATTATTGATCAATCGGCTCAGTTGATACATGTCAACAAGACCACTCTCGGTCATTTCAACTATTCCATCTAAATTTCCAATCATGAATAACAGTCCTCAGGACACAACCTATCTTCAAGTGGTAATCACGGCCCAATGGGCGCAACCTTTAATAGGTGGCAAATCATGGCCCTATTAGGCAGGACCGCTATTGGGTGGCGAATCACGGCCTCAAAGGCACGACCTTTAATAGGTGGTGGATCACGGCCCCAGGAGGCACCCTATTACGCACAACCAATCCCAATTCGATGGTAAATCTCAGTCCATCTGGCACAGCCATACTTCGGCGGCTTTCTAAGTCCACTCACAACCTTTCATGGTTATTTCCTACTCAAATACTGACATTCTCCAATTTTGGGATAATTTCCCCCATAATCACTAATTCACTCAATTTTCACAAACCAGTGCTCAATTAAATAAGCAGAAAACACCATTGAAATCAGTACGCGATTCCGGTCACCAACCATCCCAGTTGAATTCTCGGAAATTAATTAATTAATTAATTAATTAATTACGGAAAATATTAAATAAATGCAATAAATCCAATTTAGGCTCGTAATGCCTAATTGGATGGCAAAACAGACCCGGAAAAATTCCAAGGTTTGTTAATTAAATAATAGAACGAGTCTATTCGCTAATGCCACTAACTAACCACCAAACATGCATCAGCAGATAATTAAATTAACTAATTTAATCTAATATATCCACCTAAACATGCTTAATTTAATCTAATCAACCCCTAATCAACATTAACCTACTAAGTGGGGTTTAGTGAGTTAAACTCACTTGTTTTGCGAAGACCGGATCACCGTGACGGCGGCACGACGGCAGTCGAAATCTGAATTTTTGGTGATGTCGACGTACACTCGGGCCAAGCCTACAAGCCTCGCAAGCCCACAGCAAATGTTGGGCTTGATCTCGGGTTTGGGCTTGGCTGTGGGCAAGGCCTGCTTCGTGGGTTTCAAAGCTGGGCCGAAGCTTGCAGATATGGACCGAAGACAGGCTGATTTCGCTTGATTGAGCTGTGGTTGCTGAAGATGGGCCGAGCAAGGCCGGACACAGGCTTCAAATGGTTGGGCTTAAAGATAACATTCACGTGGGATGTTCCAGGACAATTGCGGGCTTGCTGAGCTTCAACTTCGTTAGTAGCTGGACCACAAAAGTCATTGGATGGAGCTGCAGGAAGTGGCAGCCATCAAAGAGCTGAGGTAGATGGAGCTGCTTCAGTGGCCTTTGAAGTCGTGGCAGCTGTAGGAAAATCAATGGGGACGGCAGCAAATGAAGAGAGAGAGAGTGGAGCAGGCGGTAGTGGAGCAAGGACGAAGAGGGACTGATGAAAGCATACGACGTGCGGCAGCTGCAGGGATGCGGGACGTCGAGGCAACCAGTGCATGCTAGCTCTCCAATGATCAACACCAAGGAACTGAGTGGGACACCGAAGCTGGTTGTTGATCGAAGAAATTGGATTTGCTAACCGAGCTAGTGCTAATCTAGTGGATAAGCAGCAGACACTCGATGGAGAATCACAAAGGAGGAAGCAATTGCGAGTACTCGAACGATGGAGAGAAGATGGGCCGAGACGTTCGAGCATGTAGATGGAGACGGGCAAAAGAGAATGTTAGCAGAAACAAGGGGAATGCACGGCTGCGAAGGACCAGAGGAGTGTGGGGTGAATCATGAGAGAGAGAGAGAGAGAGAGAGAGAGAGAGACACCAACTAAGAGGGAAAATAGTCAACAATCTTAGCCAAGTAATTAAATGTTTGGTCCCCCCCCCCCCACAGCCTACACACATATCCTCTTTTCCCAAATACTTTTTAGGATAAATTGAAGCCAAAAATAGCACAAATAGATGCCAAAAACACAGCCCCCCAAATCATGCTCTGAATTTCCATTTTTGGTATTCAATTTCTTCACTCAATTCCCCAAATTGAGGTCCAATTTTGATGAAGAAAAATCCCGAACAATTTTCTGTAAGTCCCTAATACTTAAAGGCTCGGCTTGAAAGTCCAAATTTCATTTAATTTGGCCCATCCGAATTTCCGTTAAATTTTCGCAACGTCCAAATTAATTTTCCGCAAAAATCTCGGAATCTCCGAAAAATCTTCGGAGGATGAGTCGACGTTCCTAAAATAGATCGTGACAGGATAGAACTTTCAATCTCTGAAATCAAGTCCAAATTCGCAGTTAATTTCAATCCGACGCGCTTTTAGTGTGACCTAGTCTACCGAGTAACTTTTAGGAATTTTTGGTGCAATTGACCCGTGATTGATTTATCTCGAGTCACACTATACATCTTTGACATATTGGCGACTCTTGGTTGTCGTGAAAATCTCAAGGTTTCAAATACGAGCACCGGGTACCAAAACAATAGAAAAATCGGTCTAGTGCCGATCGATGAGTATTTTGCAATCAAATGGAATCACCCACACTCTAATCACATATCTTAGTCAAATCGACCTATCTCTGGTTTCTGATCGATTTCTAATAGTGCTGTAATGACCCTTGTAGATCAACACGGTCGAGCAGTCAATTCTAGATCGAATTCTCAAGTCTATTACATTAAAATTCCTTAATTGCTTCCCCAGATAGACTAGTTATCTCGTGAGTGATCAGCTCAGAGAATAGCACTATCGACGCGTTGACAAAAGGCTCGATTTATTTAATCAAAAACGAAATCTGAAAATTCAAGCTGTCATAACACCACTCGCAACACCACAGCCACCGCCACCTTTACGCCACCACAACACCCCAACAGCTCCACCACCGTTGGCACCATCGCCACACCACCGCTAGCTCCTCCGCGTCTGGCCATCCACCGCTGCTATTGTCACACCTCGATCCTAAAGCACGTGCCCATCCCTCGGTGGTCGACTAAACTTGCGACATCCTAGGATGCGTCGCCGGCCCATTTATTTTAATGCACATGCGGAAGAGTATAAATAAATCTCCAAACAACATAAAGATGTGATAGAAAAGCAGGGCCATAATTTTAAAACCCACAACACATTTATATACACAGCAGACTAAGTCATTTACAATATTAGTCTATACTCACAAGTCTACAAAAAACAAAAGGGCTACAAGTTCTCTAAGCGTTCGAGTCCTCAACCAAAGGCTCCGGGGTCTCTGGTTGTGGGGAGCTCGGGTCTATCACTGAACCACCAGGAGGGTCAGCCGTACCCTTGGCAAAAGCGATCTCTAACACCGACATAGGAATCTCAGACTCCGGTAGGGGACCTTCTCTGGGTCCATCTCGCCCGTAACGACACCATGATCTAAATTGATTGGGTACCCTCTGGGATAGACCCGCATCAACCCAGACAATGGATCTCACGAGCTGATAGACCCAGGCTCCTTGGCTCCCAAGGAAGGGAATCTGAGAGATCTGTTTGATGACCTTCTTCAGCTAACCGAAGCACTCAGGAGGAACGGCCATTTAAGGACCTGAAAAAGGTGCCCACAATAGAGTGAGATGATGTCTCAGCAAGTTCACCCCTTAAACTCCGACTATGAAGAAAATACGCCTAGAAGCAGCTACATACACACAAGTCAGAAGACTTACCTTGCCTCAGTTGTCATGTCCCGATCCTCGAACGCACGCCCATCCCTCACCTTGTCGATTAATGGTGACGTCCCAAGATGCATCACCGACCATTTCATTTTAATACGCAAATGGAAGCATATAATAAAATCCCCCAAATAATAAAACAATGGGATAGAAAAGTAGAGCCATAATTTTTCACAATTAAAAAACCACAACCACACTTTTATACAAGGCAAACCACATAGCATATATCACAGTACTATTTACAGAAGTCTAATTTATTATACATCAGTCCACAACTTAAGGTTTGCAAAACAGGATGGGGTCTCAGTCCTCATTCGGGTCATGCTTTAGATCATCCCTGGGATCCATCTCCTTCAAGTCTTCCTCAAAATCTTCTTCAGATTCTTCCTCTTCAAGCTCTTCTTCTCCGGGCTCCTCCTCCTCAGGTTCCACCTCGGGTTCATCTACAAGCTCATTCTCAAGTTCATCTTCAGGTTCATCCTCCTGCTCAACAATCTCCCCTTCTTCTTCGCTCCAGTTGGTGTCTTCGATTGAGTACACGAGAGTACGAGAATCGTCCTCGAGTTTCGGATCCTTGGCATCCACTACTGATCCGTCCTTAGGATCTACTATGCCTTCACCAAACACTTCTTCCAGTACATACAATGGCACATCACCTTCCGGTATGGGATCCTCTCTTCACCCATCATGGTAGTGACGATACCACAACCGATACTCGTGGGGCCTTAAGGCATCTCTACCCACGTCAACCCAGACAGTCGACTTAATCAGTACGTACTCCAGTCCCTTGGGATGGTTGTGTATATGGAAGTGGTATCCTATCTCAGTGACCTCTTCGAGGATGCCAAAATGCATAGGAGGATGAGGAGGTGGAGGTGCTGCCATCTAGGGGCCTGAAATGTTATCCCACAATAGGGTGAGACTACGTCTTAGCGAGTTCTACCCCCTAAGACTCAATTAGGAAACCAATATACCATAAGGGCTGCATATGTACACATGAGTTAAAGGACTTACCTTGGCCTTAGATTCCACCTGTAAATCAGCAAAGTTCAAATAGGCACCCAATCAAACACTACAAATTGAAATGTCAATCAATCGACCTAGTCGATTACATGTCAAACAGACCATTTCTTGGTCATTTTAAATGATACCATATATTTTCCAGAATGGTATATCTAGTCATCTAGCCACATGCACTCTCAAAGACAACGTACTTGATCACTGAGCCACGTGCATTCTCCGATATGACACACATAATCACCGAGCCACGTGCATTCTCCAAGGTGATGTACTCAGTCACCAAGCCACATGCATTCTCCAAGATGACATACCTAATCACCGAGCCCCATGCATTCTCCGAGGTGATGTACTTAGTCACCGAGCCACGCCATACAACATTCTTTCTTATCTTTTATCCTACCTGATAAAAATATCGTGTGTGGATACATGGTCGGCCTTAGCCAAAATATAATAATTTTATTTTCAAAAATCCCACCATTTTCTATAGTCCACCAAAACATTTTTGGCATTATCAACCGATGCTCGGTTATTTTTCAATTAATTACCCAAATTATTTAATTTAGGAAATAAATCCTAAAATCACAAATAAATTGATTCAGCACAATTTAGCACTCAAATAAATAAACATAGTGCACCAAGATGATCAGCATAAAATTCCAATCACTAGCTATCCCGGTCTAATTTCCGGAAAATAATTAATTAATTAATTAATTCCAAAAATTATTAAATAAATGCCAATAAATCCAACTTAGGCCCGTAATGCCTAATTGAACATTGAAACGGATTCGGAAAAATTTCGAGACTCGTTCAATAAATACTCGAACTTATGTACTTACTAATTACACTAACTATTTGCCTAACATGCATAGGTAAATCCCCAATTTAATTATTCTAATCTAATCTATCAATCTAATTGTACTTAATTAAATCTAATCAACCCCTAAGCATCATTAGCCTACTAAGCAAAGATTAGTGAGTTAAACTCACTTGTTTAACGAGCCGAACGGTTCCAAACATCAAGAACGTCGTGGGGGTCACTTCTCTCCAAAGCGGGCCTAGGTTTTGAGGCCCTGAAAAACCTCAAAACGGGCTTGGAAGCTTGTTGGAAACCCACTTTTTTGCTCTCTGTTTGCTACTAGTTGAGGGCTAATTCAAGGCCGATTGAGGTGAGCAAGGGCCGGTGATGCTGCAGCAAGGCCGAGCGGCCAACAGCGAGGCTCGGCGGGGCTTGAACAACGATGGACAGCCTCCGGCTGGGCTCAAGACGGCCCTGGGACGCACGGGTAAAAGGCTGGGATGATGAAGAGGTGGAGGCACACGCGGCTAGGCGATGGCGGCGTGCACCCGAGGCGGGGACGGCGTGCAGCGGTGCGAACAGCGGCAACGACTGCTCTAGCTTGCTCTAGTGGTCTCCTTGCTAGCTAAGGGTTTGAATGGCACACCAAGGGAGAGGGGAGGACTGTCGCATGGCCAAGGGGGGAGGAGAAGAAGAGATACGGAAGAGATGGAGGACAAGGGCTCAACTTGCCTCAATTTTCTAATTCTTTGTCCCCTTTGACCATCCATGGCCAAGTATGGTTCCTTGGCTATCCTTAGGCCACCAAAGCACACCCAACAACCTTTGAAAGGTCCAATTTGGCTAGGCAATGGGGAAGCTACAAAATTGCATACATTCTTCACCAATTGGACATTCATCATTGCTTAAATCAATCCCATTTGGCCTCAATAAGTTCAATTGACATCTCGATTATCAAATTGGTATTTTTCCTCACCACTTGGTCCATCTTGTATCCCAATTGTGTGATAAAAAACGATCATCAGCTTTTTCGGATAAAAATGGCCCTAGGACGACTTTTTCCCAAAAAGTCTCAGATTTCAAAAAAATCTTTTGAGACTGAATCGACGTTCCTAAAATTTATTGTGACATGATAGAATCTTCAATTTCTGAAATCAGACTCGAATTCACAGTTAATTTCTACTTGACGGGATTTTAGCGTGACCTAGGTTATCGTGTAACTTTTAGAAATTTTTCAGTGCAAATGACGTGTGGTCGATTTTCTTCGAACCACATTGAACCCATTCGACTCATTGGCGACTCTCGATTGTCGTGAAAATCTTAAGAGTTCAAATACAGACAAAGGGTACCAAAACAATAAGAAAAATCAGTCTAGTGCCGGTCGACAAAAATTTTCCAATTTAGTGGTGTCACTCACGATTAGCCACACCTCTCAGTCAAACCAACTTATCTCTGATCTCAAATCGATTTTTAATTGTACCGTAATAGCCTCTAAAGATGAACACGGTCGAGAAATCAATTCCTGGTCGAATTCTCAAGTTCATTGCCTTAAAATTCCTTAATGGTTTCCCCAGATAGTCTAGTTATCTCAAGAGTGATCAACTTTGAGAATAGCCCTATAGGCGCGTCAATGAAATGCCCGATTTATTCAGTAGAAAACATGACTGAAAATCTAGGATATCATATCAGTCTCCTCCTGCACGTCAACACAGTTTATAAATATCAACCAATTAATCATTCAATACCAACGATTGCTCAATCCAACGATCAATAAATCCAATCAAATACTATCTATCAATTCAATACTATCTATCTGGTACCGTCGACACAAACTATGCTCACACAACCTGAAAAGGATAGAATGTAGCTCACACAAGCTGATATACAGATCATTGCTCTCACAAGCTGATAAATAATCATTGCTCACACAAGCTGATAAAGTATACTACTCTCACAAGCTGACATATCAAGCACTTATAGACTGATATAGTATACTGCTCTCACAAGCCGAAATCACAATACTCACACAAGCTGAACTATGATAAATCAATCCTGGCCAAGGATATTATGCCTTGCACACCAATTTCTCAATTAAATCATGAACTTAGCCTAATTCCATCGTGTTAAAATATACCCGATAAAAAATAATCGTGTGGGTATACGGTTGGCCTAAGCCAAAAATGCGATATCTTTCTTTTCAAAAATCTCACTATTTATATAGTGTTTGAAAACATTTTTGGCATTAAAAACCGACGCCCCAGTATTTTCTGATTAAATTACTAAATTTTGGGATAAATACCCAAAATTACAATTCACACTCAATTTGCACAAATAAGCAATCAATTAAATAAACCACGCATACCATTGAAATCAGAACGAAATTCCGGTCATCAGCCATCCCAGTCTAATTTTCGAAAATTAATAAATAATTAAATAATTACCAAAATTAATTAAATAAATACCAATAAATGCCAAAAATGCAAACTTAGGTCGGAAAAGCCTAATTAAATACAACTTATCTAGTCTTTAATTACACTACTCTAACCACCTAACATACACAATTGAATAGTTAAATTGCTAATCCGTTCTAACTAACCACCTAATCCCTAATTATCCTAATCTAAACACCCCTTAAGCATAATTATCTCCCTAAGCAGAGTTTAGTGAGTAAACTCACTAATTTTGAAACTCGATGAGTTCACAGTGATGGCAACGTGGAGACAAGCAACAAACTCCGAAGCGGTGGCACCTAACGAGGCCCGAAAGTAGTCCGAAATGGGCCTTGAAGCCCACGGAGGCTTGCTAGCTTCGGCTTCTGCTGATGGGCTGAAGGAGGCTGGACGGAGGACTGCTGGCGCGAAAGCAGCACAGGATAGGTGGACGGGCTGTAGTGGTGCACGGTGGAGGCGAACGGCGACGGAATGGCAACGACGGGGCTCCGGTTGAGCTCGACGTGGCTTGAGGAGGCTCGGGGGACGAATTGGGCTCACGGGGCAATGAGCTAGAGGCAAACGGCCAAATGGCACGTGACGAGCGAGCGACAGCAAGCGGCAGGCCTGGCAGTGGTTGAACGGGCGTGCAATGGGCAAGGGGAGGAGCTACTTGGTTTTCTCTACACTTTCAAAGCTTCAAGGTGGCTAGAAATGGAGAAAGTAGGTCTAAAGAAGAAGAAAGGGGACATCAAAGGCTTGGAGGGGGCCACTTTGCTTTCATTCTATCTCCTTGTCTCTTGAAGAGGTCCCACCAAGCTTGGTTGGTTTCCTCAGCCACTTTATAGACCAATAAGCTTCCCTAGGAAGCCAAGGAAGTGGTCCAAAGGTGGTGGTGGCCATGGCATACGAATTTGGGAACAAATTCTCTCAAATTGAACCAATTTCTCTTCAATTGGACTTAAACCAATCCCTATAAAATCCATCAAGGTGTCCTCAACCAAATTGAAATTTTTCCTTGCCAATAGAACCAACTTGCACCCCAAAAATGCGATAAAAACGGTCCCCTAAATTTTCCAGTCAAAAACGACATTACTTTGAATTTCCGCCAAAAATCTCGGACTACAGAAAAATCTTCGGAGGGTGAGTCGACATTTTTAAAATGACTCGTGACATGACAGAACTTTCAATTTCTATAATCGGATTCCAACTCGTGTTAATTTCAATCTAGTATGATTTTAGCGTGACCTAGCTGATTGGGTAGCTTTTATGAATTTTTAATGCAATTGACCCGTGGTTGATTATTTTCAAGCCACAACGTGCATCTTGAACGCATTGGCGGCTCTCGGTTGTCTTGAAAATCTCGATGTTTCAAATACAGCCATAGGGTACCAAAAAACAGAAAAATTGGTCTAATGTCGATCGACAAGAATTTTGCAATTAGGTGGAATCACCCACGCACTAATCACATACCTTTGTCAAATTGACCTATCTCCGGTCTCTATCGATTTTTAACTATGCCATAATGATCTCTGCAGACTAGCATGGTCAAGCAGTCGATTCCTAGTTCAATTCTTAAGTTTAACGCATTAAAATTCCCTAGCGGCTTCACCTGATAAGCTAGTTATCTCATCAGTGATCAGCTCAAAGAATAGAACTATAGGTGTGTTGATGAAAAACCCAACTTATTCCAATTAAACTAGAAGTCGAAATTTAGGATGTCACAACTACTGACCACCAGCAACCAAGCCTTTCCCCCTTGGCCGAGAGCTTGTAGGGCTGTCACCACTGCCGTTGATTCCCGTCCGATACACGAATGGCACATCCTCAACACCATCACGTCACCATCACCGCGAGCCCGCTACCGTGAAAAACCTGTGAATTAACTTCCTAATAGTGGATTAGGCTATTAATTGCCCTTAGAGAGTGGTTAGATTAGTGTTAATGAGGGTTAGTCTTAGTTAAGCCTAGTTTAGTCTTAATTGAGATTAAGAATGGTTTAGATTAATTTTAATTGCAATTAGTTTAAGTAATTATGATTAGATTAATTAATAGTGGTTAGATTAATTAATCGAGTTTAGTTTAATTAATCGTAATTAATTTATTTTAATCGTTATTTATTTAATTAATCACAATTAGCGTAATTAGTGATGGATTAGTCGATTCGTAGAATTTTACACTCGTTTTCTTGGATGAGATTATGCGTGATTTGGATGGTTTGTATGTACGATATTGTGTTTGATTGTTCTATGGCAAGGTCCAATTTTATTACAAAAGATGGCCTTATAGGCTATTAAATAGAAAAAAAATGAGGTGTTGGGTTTGAAAACCAAAGTTTATGTGCTCAATAAAACAATGAGGTTTTAAAATAGAAGCGTGCAAAGTTTGACAGGTTAATTTCAAATACGTGACCACGTACGAATTTATTTTGGAGAGCTTTAAAGGAAAAAAAAAGGTTGGCCAAGTGTATTAGTTGAAGGTGAAATGTTGTTTTCTTGGCTAATTGCGGCAATAAAAGTGGACTTGATTGATTATGTGCTTTAGTGGTCATTTAATTGAACCATTTACCCAATGGGAGTTTGGGGATGATGCCCAATTTTATCGGATGCCCGGTTGGGGTCTAGATGCCAAGTCATGGTTGAGGCTGAACTGAAGCTCCTTTATGGAATGCCATTTAGGCGGGGGTCCTAAACAATGCCGTACTCGACAGGGCAGGATGATGCCTGGTTACGCTAGAAGACCGCCGACACTTATGTTGGCTATGGCCCCAGGGATCGTAATTAGGGGTGTGCAAAATACCCGGGAACCGCCCGGACCGCCCGGAACCGGACCGGAACCGCCCGGAACCGGTGGTTCTTGAGGGAACTGGTCCGGTTCCCGGGTCCAATTGTTGAGAACCGGTGGGAAACGGTCCAGTTCCCGGTTCCGTGGGCAGATCCGCCTGCCCGACCACCCGGACCGGACCGGTACCTATTTATAATTAAAAAAAATACTAAACAAAACAAAAGTCGCGACTCGCGGAGCCCTAATTCGCGAAACCCTAATTCGCGTCTCTTCTCTCTCTGTTTCTTCCTCAGCCTTCGATTCTCTCTGTTTCTTCCTCAATCTTCGATTCTCTCTGTTTCTTCTCTTCGTCTTCGATTCATCCCTGAGTATCCACACCGCCGCTGCTCCTCCTCCGCCACTGTCTTCCGTTGGAGGGAGAGATCTTTGTCTTCCGTCAGTTTTAAAGTCAAACAAAATCATCCAATCGATTGCGGTCCCGTAAAACGGAGGAAAGCTTCTTGGCATCCTCCAATTATTTCACCCACGAACTGAGCAGAGAGCTAGAGAGCTAGAGAGCTAGAGAGAGAGATGGAGATGGAGGGGAGGGCCGAGGGTTCGCTGCTGTTCGTGGGGATGATAATGGTGGTTCTGGTTCAAGTGAGCAGCATGGTAGTGGCGAAAATGGCCAATGTCCGACGGGCTCAACAAGTACACCTTGGCCTTCTACTGTAATGCCCTCTCCTCTCTCGTCCTCCTTCCTTGCCCCTTCATCATCTCTCGCAAGTTCGTGCTCTGCTCATGCCTGTCACTCGCTAGCTCCATTGATGGCAGGCGAAAGGGGGGGGGGGAGAAGGGTTTTAAGTTCTTGACTTGTTTGTTTGCTCTATTTGGCAAGTCATGGTTGCGCCCTCCTCTCACTTTCTCTGTGCTTCGCAAAATCTTCTTGCTCGCTCTAGTCGGGTGAGTGAGTGAAGTGTCCTCGTTTCGCATTAATTTGTGGACTTGGTGGATTTTGCTTTTCTTGGAATTCTTTCGAAGCAAAACGTCTTGATCTACTACTGAGAGTTTGGTACGGGAAAACGTGGTGAATTTTTTTTTAGTGATTTGGTTGATGCAGATCCGCATCACAGATATGCAGGTATGTCGGGATCGATTACAGCTCCCCTATGCTGGGCACGGCCATGATGAACCTCATCCCAACTTTCACTTTCATTCTCACCGTCATTTCAAGGTTCGTTCTCTCTTTCTTCTCGTTATCTGCAGTGCACTTAAATAATCTCCATTTGAAGAAAAATGAGAGAAGCAAATGATGATGTGTTAATTGGATGATGATGGAGGTTTGATTTCACATAGGTTCTGCTTAAAGTTGAGAATGCTTTTAATCGAGTATGACCAAAGCAAATCCATACTTCCTGTTTCAAGCGGGACCGGAATAATTCACTTCGCTACGACTTAATTCACTTCTCATTTTCAATGTATCCGTCCTTCTAATCTCAGAGATTATGAACAGTTCTATAACTTTTATTTCTGATGATGCTGGGTCCCTAAAATTTCTGAGATAGGTGTTGCTCTGCCAATGAATAAATCCCTGAAATGGGACAAAAAATCAAGAAAGTCCAGTGCTTCGGCAAGTGGAGGCTACACATTCAAATGAAACTGCAAAACACAGTAATGCACAACATGTCTGTCAGACAATGAAACAAGATAAACTTATCTTACTGTTGAATTTGTTCATGGATTCAAAATCTAGGATGGAGAAGGTGAATTGGAAAAGCTCGAGTAGCCAAGCTAAGTTTGTGGGAACCGTTGCATCAATTCTTGGTGCATTAGTAATCACTGTGTACAAGGGTCCAACAGTTCTCCGCTCGCCTTCGCTGCCTTCTTTTGTCCATCCCCGTCACCTTGTCTCTCTTCTCTCACGACAATTGAATTGGGTTCTCGGTGGGTTTCTCCTCGCGAAACCAGAATTTTTGGCATCAAAATCGGTTCCATGGATCCACTCGGGAACCGGACCGGACCGGCGGTCCGGTTCTCAGGTGGATCCATGCAATAAACAGGTGGATCCCAGTTCCGATTTTTCGGAACCGGTCCTTAGCGGGCGGTTCCCGGTTCTAGGTCGGGAACCGCCCACCCGAACCATGCAAACCCCTAATCGTAATAATTGGAACACGTGTGCCGACAATGTGCGTGAAATTCTCGTATGTGTTCTGATTGTCGTTTACGCATGTTACATTATTATTGCTGTGTGAGACGCGCTAACATGCATGGACGTGACGAGGCGAGGTGAGTTTATGGGTGGCGCACGCTCAAGCCGCCTTCGAGGCGAATTCGTATCCTAATCGAGGCTTACAGATCTTAACTCGCTGATATTTTATCTCACCCCGTCATTGTCAAAATATTTTTAAGTACGTAGAGTGGAGATTCGCCCAATCCACTTCTGTGACATCCTGAAATTCAACCCCGTTTCGAATATATGAAATGATTGTTTCGTCGACGTGCTTATGGTTAATTTACTCAAAACCGATCACTCATGAGTTGACTAATCTATTAGGTGAGATCGTTAAAGAATATGAATGCGACAAACTAGAGAATTCGATCAGAAATCGACCGCTCAATCATAATAATTGACAAGGGTCAATACGACACCATTATAATCGATTAGCAAATGGATATAAGTCGATTAGACGGAATTGCATAGTTTAATTGCTGGTGGTTCCGCACGATTGCGATATTCGTGTCGATATTATATTCAGGACATGTAATTCAAACCTCACCATTTTATGACAATCGAGAGTCATCTACGACTTGGAGATGCATAAACGTGAATCGAAAATTATCGACCACGGAGCAAACGCGCTAAAATCCCTAAAAGCTACCTGATAGGTTAGGTTGTACTAAAGTTGCATTCGATCAATTTTAACCACGAAATTGAATTCGGTTGTAGGAATCGGACATTTGAGTGTGTCACGATTCATTTATAAAACGTTGTCTCATCTTTCGGAAAATTTTCATATAGTTCAGAATTTTGCGGAAAAATCGATTTCGGACGAAAAGAAAATGTAATGGAAATTCGGATGGGAGGAGTGTGCTATTTGGCCGCCCAAAAATGGATTATTTGTGGAAATTAGAACTAATAAGGGGGTGCATGACAACTATTATGTTCCAGAAATAGTTTCTGAAACAGAAATAGATTTTTCTATTTCTATTTCTAGAAGAGTTTCTAAGCAAAAATAACCGTTTGACAACGACACAAAATTTCTACTCTAAAAATAGAAATTCGTTTGATAACGACACAAAATTTCTACTCTAAAAACAGAAATTCATTTGATAACGACACAAAATTTCTTCCTTTTGGATGGCGGTGGACCGACGATCGGCAAGGATGGATGGCCGGCACAGCGGCGGTGGCCGGCGACCAGCGACGGCGGCGAGCCACCGGGGACCGGCGGCAGCGGCGGCCGACGACCGGCGACCGGCGACCGGTGGCAATGGCGGCGAGCGACCGACGGACAGTGGTCAACGGCAACGAATGAAGGACCAATTAACGAACGATGAGAATAATTTTTATTTATGATTTCTATTCTAGAAATAGAGAAGTAGAAAGTTTTAGCTTCTAATTTCTCTTCCAAACCTATTTCTGGAATAGAAATCTATTCCAGAAATAGAAAGCCTGAATAGGTTTATCAAACGGATTTCTCTTCCAGAAACAGGTCTGGAACAGAAAAACTATTTCTGGAATAGAAATTTTAGTTATCATGCACCCCCTAATTGGTTGGCCAATTGACTTATTTGGATGAAGACTTTAGGGCTCTTGTCATGAGTGTTTGGATATTTTGGCCAAGCTTCTCATTAACCTTCCCCTTGACCTTCTTTCCCCCTCTCTCCCTCTCTCGACAATTCTCCCTCTTCCATGCATGAACCATCTCTGCAGCAACCGACCAACTTCTTTCTTTCCCTCTTCCCCTTCATGCGCCTCACCTTCGACGGAATGAGAGCTCGTCTCTTCCTCTATTTCCTCTCTTCCCTTCCTTTTCATTCAATTCCCTCAAGCTGTCTCTCTCTGCCATCACCCCTAAAGCTCACGCTCTTCCACCATCACCTGTCCCCCTTCCATTTCGCTACCACTTGCCAGCAGAACCCCTCTACTTCTCCACCATCCCACACGTACGAGTCAGCCCTTTCCCCCAACGTTGACTCCTCCACAGAATTCCCTAGCTCATTGCCAATAGTCACGAAGCCAGCCCCTGCTCCATTCCCTTCACATGCAACGTCGGCCCACTCCCCACCGAGTCAATTTCCTCCATCGAAGCTCCTAGCATTGACTCCAGCAACATCTTCTCCACGTCCACAGCCACAACGCCAGCTGCTCCTTCGCTAGCTCCCCTCACGTTCAGCCCAGCCCCAAGTCCAGAACTGAGCAGCCCTTCTGTAGACCTCATGGGCTTTTTCGGCCTGGGCCGAGCCTCCATTGGCGCCGTCGTAAGCCCAAGTTTTGGCTGCCATCGTGCCACCGTCGCCGTAAACCGGTTTTTGCGCTAAACCAGTGAGTTTATACACTAAACTTTCATTAGGGTACTAATGACGTTGAAGGGATATTTAGATTAAATTAAGATTAGTTTAGGGTAGTTGTTAGTTTGTTTAATTAATTTAGGTTAGTTAGATTAGTGAATTAGGTGGTTAGAAATTGTAGTTAGATAGTTTATTATGTGACATTGTAGTTAGGATGGTTAGGATAATTTAATTAGTTCAATAGGTGGTTAGATTAGCAATTTTTAGCCTAAGTATGCATTTATTGATTTAATTTGCATTATTTAATTAATTTTGGTAATTATTTAATTATTTAATATTTTCCAAAAATTAGATCGGGATAGCCGGTGACTAGAATTCCGTGCTAATTTCAACAATGTATTCAATTTATGTAATTGAGTGTTAAATTGTGCAATTGAGTGCTGATTGGAATTTTGGTTTATATCAAAATTTATGAATTTTGATATTTATTCAGAAAATCTCGAGTGTCAGGTTTTAACACCGAAAAGGGTTTTATATACTATACAAAACATTGGGATTTTAAATTGGAGGATATCACATTTTTCGGGTTCGATATGATAATGTACCCACTCACGATTATTTTACCGTGTATTTTTAATACGAAGAAAATAGGCCGGGTTCACATTTTTAATTGAGGCATTTAAGTGCAATGCACAGTGTCCTAGATTAAAATTGAATGGTCGTGTGTTGATTAAGAGAACCCGTCCCGAGCTGTTGAGCTAGACGTGTCCCTATATGGGATGCCCTACCAATGGATGCCGGTCGCAATAGATTCTAGACCGATGCTCCTTTATGGAATGCCGTCAATGTAGTAACGTTACCATGCTCAATGGGGCGAGACGATGCCTAGCTACACTAGTAGATTGTCGAACTTTGAGTAGGCCGTGCCCATGTGTGGCCGTGATTAACAATTGGAATGCATGCTGAGTGAAATTGACGCGCCGGATTATGGGACAAAATTGTGTGGCACGGAATGGGACGTGTCATAATGATTTGGTCCTATAATTAGGAACTTCGTGCTTGGTGGCAATTGAGTGTGGCGTTCCAGTTAATTGAGCTTGTTTACTACTCATATTTTCGTGGCTGTCTATGATATGAATTGTGCTGACCTATAGGGAGGCCTGAGACGAGGTAAGTCTCTGTGATTGTGTGGTTGCGTGGTTAGGACACCCTAGGTGTATTACCCTCCTAATTGGAGTTTAAAGCGTGAACTCGCTGAGATTTATATCTCACCCCGTCACGAGCTCAATTCTTTTCAAGGCCGTAGAGTGGAGGATCTAGAGCCAGGCTGAGGGGATTTGAGGTGTAGATCAGATTGGACAACTTCTTTTGAGAGTCGGTCTTTTGAAGTCTTTTTGTTGTAGACTTTTGTACATGACTCAGTGTGTATATAAAAGCATGTTTTGTTTATGAATCTATTGTCCTGCTTCTCTATCCCGAGATGGTTACTGTCACAGGATTTGTTATTCGCTTCCGCATGCTCAATAAAACGAAAAGGTCACGACTCGTCCTAGGAAGTCGCATTTGTATCGACCACCGAGGAATGGGCACGCGTTCAAGGATCGGGGTGTGACATCCCCGCCTGGAGTGGTATCAGAGCTGGTCGATAGTTGGAGTGAAAGGTGCGAGGATTCTTGGGATAGTTAGTAGGAATGACCTCTATTTTATGCTGATAAATGTGAGTGATAGCTGTTTGGTAGTTTGTTTGTGGGGTCACTCAAATTCTAATCCGGTATTGGAATTGGGAAAACATGTTTCTATAAAGATCCTGTAGTATGAGTGACCAGGAGCAGAGGACTCCTAGAAAGAGAGCCATTGGACCTATGACTTGGGGTAGGACGTTGACTAGGGTCAATACCCGACGGGGTCATGGTAGAGCACCCGTTCAAGCTAGCGCTAGTGGTTTAGCACCACCTCCAATTGGTGCTGGGGTAGTAGCCCTTGATGATCCAAGGTTCGTTGGGATCATGCAGGCACTAAAGACGCTTGGAAATATGGTCGGGCAATAGGCGCAGAATCAAGTTACCACCGCCACTGCTTCAGCCACCGCCACCGCGGCCACCACTACTGCCGCCAATGCCGCCGCTGATACTACTGCTGCTACTGCTGCTGCTGTTGCCACACTTGCCGAAGTTCTACCTGAGAACGTGGTCGCTGAGAGAGAGAGACCCATGCATAAGTTAGTGGAGCAGTTTCTAAAGTTGAACCCACCGAGGTTCACCGAGGTAGGAGATCCTGAGGCCACAGCCCTCTGGATCCAGGACTTAGAGAAGGCTTTTGCACTGCTAAGGTGCACTGAGGAGGAGAAGCTCGTCCTTGCAGTATATCAACTGTAGGGGATTACAAGCACTTGGTCGAGAACCACCAGAGGGCTAGTGTTTTCGAAAGGTGTGGTTTCGGAGTGGAACATCTTTGTTGAAGTCTTCAACAGTAAGCACTTTTCGGACAGTGCCAAAGAACTGAAGATAGTGGAGTTTCAGTGCCTTCGCCAAGGTACAATGACTGTAAATCAGTACGAAGCAAAGTTCGCTAAGTTGTCGTAATACGCTCCTAGATTGGTCGAAGATTCGGTAGACCAAGCTAGAAGATTCAGAGATAGTCTCAGATAAAAGTTAAGGAGTCTGCTGGTGCCATTCAATTTGAAGAATTACAATGACCTATATGAGCGGGCCCAATTGATAGAGGGAGACTAGAACAAACAAGCCACTGCATCTGGATTGCGGTTTGGTTCAAACAGGGATGTGAATCGATTTGGGAAGAGACTAATGACCGAAGGAAGATACCTTGTCTTACCCAACAGGAAGGTGGGATAGGAAAGTCAACATCAAGACTGAATGATGTGTGTCGTTTCTGTGAAAGACGACATGGATCAGCCCGTGCAATTCCAGACCGAGTGCTTGTTATGAGCGTGGCCAGCAAGGTCACATAGCTAGGAATTGTCCTAGAAGACCAATGGGACCGCCGTAGTTACCACCACCGCCACCGATAGGTTAAAATTGAGGGTACGCGCCCCTGAATACATGGTAGGGTGGACTGATCAGGCCTCCAGCTCAAGGAAGGACGTACGCTATCACTAATGGACAGGCTGAAGACTCGCCTGATTTGATTACAGGTACTATTTTGCTGAAGGACCACGCTGCTTATGCTTTATTTGACCCTGGTGCAACTCATTCATCTATAGCTGAGTAATTTGTTAAGCTAGTAGGATTGATTCCTGAGTTGTTAGAGTCAATGGTTAGCATATCTACACCATTAAAGGATAAGGTGTTAGCTACAGTGGGTTGTCCTGGTTGCAAGTTAGTGATTGGTGAGTGAGAAGGAAGGATAGATTTGATAGTCCTAGCCATGTATGATTTTGATGTGATAATTGGCATGGATTGGCTCACCAAGCAACGAAATAAGATGGACTGCTATCGTAAAGTGATTCAGTTTAACCCGTTAGTGGGTAAAAGTTTCGAGTTTATTCGGAGTCGAGGATGACCCTCGATTACCTTAATCTCATCGCTTGAGGCATCCCGTTTGTTAGATGGGGGTTGCCAAGGTTACTTAGCAACTGTCGTGGATACAACAATTGAGGAGCTAAAGATCGAGGATATTACAGTGGTCCAAGAGTTTCCAGATATGTTTCCAAAGGAATTGCCATGCCTACCGCAAGAGAGGGAGATCGAGTTTGTGATCGAGTTAGCTCTGTTGGAGAAAACTCCTTGATGTTTTGAAGTTGACAAAACTTATCCAAAGTCTATTATGAAGAGTTCCAAACTTCTGTGTCAAAGTCTGAAGACTGCCAAACTTTAGTATCAAAGTATGTTCTACACCAAAAGTCTGCCTACACTAACGATTTCCAGACTAAGTGCGATGAAGAACGAAGACAAAGTCAGACTCAAGATTATCTTCTTTTCTTCAAAGCTTTGGTTTATTATAGGATTTATATGGCTTTCTGGTTGGGAATCACACCTACGAGATTGGCTATATTCATTGGAATCAATTTAGATACACCAAATCTCTTTGGAAGGCAAGTAATTTTGGAAAGAATCTACTTATGAAAACCAAGATCCTGATTGCATGGGCGAATAGGATTGACGGGCTTTCAGCACAATCTTCAAACGGCTCGAAGATCTCCTTGATTGATTCTATCCAACGGGTTGATTGGAAGAATTCCTTTGGAAAGTGCCAACGGTCGAGAAGGCATGAAGGAGTATTAAAGAAGACCTCTCCAGTCATTCGATAAAGTGCATGAAAGAGAAATTCCAAAGTCTGAAGCTTCCCAGTTTCTTGTTATTCCATATACTGTGCTTAAGCTTGTACTCAAAAGAGAGAGAGACTTACACTGTGACTTCGTGAGAAAGCAACAAACTCTTCATTGTGAAGTCGAGATCAAAAGATTGTAAATTTTCTTTTGATTCATAGTGAATTCCATCCCGAAAGTTGTCAGCGTGGGAGAGTAGACATAGGCTTGATCTAAGTCGAACCACTATAAATTATGTGTTCTTATTATTTTCCCTGAACTCCTTTAATTTGCTCGTAGTTCTATTCAACTGTTAAAGTCCAAACTCACTCAAAATCTGTTGTTCTTCAAACTTAGTTTCAAAAGCAAAATAATTTTACTACTTTACGCGAAAATTTTTCTTTACACGTATTCACTCCCCTCTAGGTGTTCATACTAGCACTTTCAATTGGTATCAAAGCTCGTGTGCTTAATTATTGAAGTGTTTTACTTATAAGCTAAAGATTTTTTATGGTTAGTATTTTGGCTCCAGGTTTGGTTGAAAGTCAGAGCAATACCAGACCTCCTTACTTCGATAGAAAAGAGTATAATTTGTGGAAGAACAAGATGAAGGCATTTCTCAAATCGAGAGATCCTCTAGAGTGGGATGTTGTTGAAAAAGGGATCAATCCAAAAGCAACATCAACCTCAAACAGAGGGTAAGTATTCTTTATCCTTTCTGGTCTCAGTTGATTCTATGATTGCAACCATGCAAGGAATTTTGACTTTTTAACAATCATAAAGCATCCCCACAGTTTTGCTTCCTAGGCTGAAGTAAAGACTTGGACGTCTTGGTTCTTTTAGTGCATCAAACACTTTCTAAAATGCTTCTCTATTTCTAAATATTGATAAAACTATTTCTGAATATCAATAAAACATACAAAGTTCACCTACCTTTATCAGTTAGTTAAATGGCTTAAAATGATATACAAGTTACTTGGAAGACGAGTGTCTTGCCTCAAACATGGACCCACGATGACCTCGTTACTTGTTGAAACTACAATTTTGTGGAAGCCCACCATCGAGGCTGAAGCTGTTGCTGCCAAGAAGCAAGCATTGAAGGTCTAAAATTCAAACTGTTGGCTAAGAACAGCCAACTGCCTTAATTAAATTAGTGAAGACCTCCAGATCGAGATACTATGAACCCCTTGTTCTTCAGATTTAGGTCACGACAAATGATCCTCATGTAAATAAAGGCTTCCTAGAGGGAGAGAAAATTAGGTGTCCAAGCTCGGACCTGGTCTCCATCACATTGATTTCATCCTGCATTTGCGAGTAGTTTCACCGTTATGGCATTTGAGTTCACCTATTTGCATTTAGTGTCACGGACGACTTCTTGTCTTTGTATTCTTAGTTAGATATTTCAGTGTAATTCATCCAAATTTTAAGTGTCCTCATATGCTTAAGTCATTCAATTTGGCAAGTCCAACTTTCTTTTGAATAAAAGGTTTTTTTTTTTTTTTTTTTTGTAAGAGTAAGCAATATATTAATAGGGGTCAAACTGTACAACCAACACGACTCCAAAACTTACACTCAAAATGAACACGCTCATTAAGAGTGGAAGGAAGTTGCAGAAAAGCAACAAAACGACCAACAAAAAGCCAACAGCAAACAAGCTTGGAAAAAACACCTAAGCAACCACCAATAAGCCTATGTCAAACTACGATCAGAGGAAGCGAAGATAATGGGGTCCACATCCCATGAGCATTGCATCCGCCTGTTCCTGGGAGAGTCCTCAACATTCTTAAAGGTAAGGGCCTTATCCTTAACGATTGAGGAGATGCTTCTTCATGGCTGAAATAGATAACGGCTCCCCCCTGAAAAGAATATTGTTCATGTTCCTCCAGATTATGTGACATAGCGCCCCAAAGGAGAACCAGGCAACACACTTATAAAAATCCTTGCCGACGAGCAAGGTAATGGCCCAATTGAGAGTCTCCTGCCAAGTCCTATTGGTCCAGGGGAGATTGCATCTAGTAGCCCAGAAGAAGGCAATACTCAAGATAATGCAACAACCAAAAAAGAGATGATTGATAGAATCAGGCACCTCGTTGCAAAAAGGGCATGAAGCAACATCAATCCTACCATAAGACATGAGAAGAGACTGTGTAGGCAACCTCCTCTTGGTGATGAGCCATAGGTTCAGTTGGTATCAAGGCAGGATGGCATTACTCCAAATGAAACAATGCCAATTGACTATGGCCTTCTTCCGCCTTAAGGCCTCCCAAGCTAAGGCCACCGAGAATAAGCCCGTCGAGTCCTCTCTCCAATAGAACCGATCTTAGGCTCCAGACAAGGAAGGAAGCAACAAACCCCAAGACTCAATCTTTGATCTAATAGCTTGTCCATCCTTAGAGAAGAGATCAACAACCAAAGCCTACCTAGAGAGACCTATGGCATCCTAAATTTCATGACAATCCCTGGATATACCATGAACCATGAATAGGTGATGGAAGTGCCATCAGACTATATTATAGCCATTAGACCCATGAATTACAATAGATTAAGGCTAAGCATTTTAATGGACAATTATTTGGTTGGAAACATATTCTATGTCCATGAGTGATCAAGGATTGTACTAAGGGACAAATTGATAGGAAATTTTATTATTGGCCATGTACCTTATAAGTTGAATTTTTATTGAATTATGTTACAAAGTTTATGGCCATATAAATTGTAATTAGGTATTTATATAAGTGGGGATTAAATAGGAAAAATTGGAGAAGGAGTAGGCTGATTTTCTTAAGGCCGAACAAGCCCAAAAACCAGCCCATAGCCCCACCGAATCCCCCACTGTTTCTCCCCATTTGGTCAGCCAAAAAGCTGGCCCAAATCCGGCCCAAAGAAAGCCCATCATCTTGCATGAGAAAAATGACAAGTGGCATGAGCGAGCAACCAAGTGGCCATTGCATGCAATCTAATGATTGCTAATCATGGGTGAGAGAAAAAAAAAAGAGGAGAGAGGGGGCGGATTGCTCGAGGGATTGAACCGAGAGAGAGGAGTGTCGCGTGAGGGAGAGAAAGAGAGAAAGAAAGAAAGAAAGAGAGAAAGAGAGAAAAAGAGGAAGAGAGAAAGAGAGAAAGCCGAGGGAGAGAGAGAGAGTTCGCGGGTGCTTTGGTGAGGGAAGAGGAAGACCAAGCCCCGCCGTGCGTGCACCTAGCTTCGCCGTCAACCGTGCTGTGTTCGAAGTCCCCGAGTTGCTGTTGCTTGATTTCGTCGGATCTAAGGCAAGTAGAGTCCATTAGCCTACATTTTGCTTGCTGTAGTTGTGTGTGAAGTGCAATGGGTTTGGAGATGCTTGACTTGTGGTGTTGGATTCTGAAGTTCGTGTGAATGGTGGTAGTTTTCCAGAAAAAGTAAGCTGTTGCATGTAAAAACAGTCCGACCCCGTGCAATTCTGTGAATTTTATAAAATTACCCAGTTAGAATTTGATCTTGTGTTCTTGATGAAAGTTGTAGAAGACATCTTGTGAAGTAACATACTAAAATTTTAGAATAAATGAACAAGTATTGATAGGGGAAACGAATTTTCTTTGAAAGGGATTAATCTGGAAAACTGTACCGAGAGTAGGGAGAATTAAATCGACTATAGCTCTTAATCCAGAACGAATTTGATTTCAATTTCTGCATGACAATTTTTCCTCTAGGTCTTGAATATAACATATCAAAATTTCATAATTTTCTGATTTAATTTAAGGTTTATACTGAATTTATAAATAAAACTGTGCAATTGTGATGTTCTGAAACTTTAAGTTGTGATGCATGGACTGTAGTGATCCGTACGAAGCTCTTTTGACATGGTGTTCTTCATGAAACCTTTTCTTTAGATCTTTTTTATAACATGTTAAATTTTCAGAATTTATTGAGATTTTTTACTAATTTTCCAAGAATTTTTACTATAGAAGTGCATTCTGTTTTATCCGAAAATTTACTTCATTTTCAAGAACAAATGAATTGTCTTATGAGATGTGATATCTTGGGTGTCATTTGTGCTGCATATGTGGTAATAATTGTGCATTTCATATGACATCAAATTGATGAGATTTTATAAACTCCATGAAACTTTTGGCATCATTGCATTAAATGGCATTTTCCAAAGATGAGATATATATATGTATTATGATGATGATGATACCGTCAGAGGTGTGAGCCGACGATGCCCCGGGAGTCTTGGGATGCCCGGAGTGTGTGTGCCGGATGTCCTCGAGAGTTTCGAGATGCCCGGAGGTGTGTGCCGGAGGTTCCTCGAGATGCCAGGATCGGGTGCGAGCGATATATGAGGGATGCAAACACTAATCCCTGAAAGAAAAATAAGATCCTTTTGAAAAGTAAAATGGAAATTGAATCATATGCATGTATGTGTACATATGGCACGAGATATAATTGCCTATGAATTTGAATTGATACTATATGGCATTGAGAATGCGATCATGAAGGTATTGAATGGATCTCATGAGGATAGATACATGATGGTATGGATGATATGAATCATGTGCATGCATGTGTATATGGCATGGAACATGAATTGCTTCAATGATTGAATCTCATGAAAATGCAAGCATGATCACACGGATGATATGTGCATGTCACATGAAATTGTGGTTGTCTTGCCTGTTGCATTATGTAGTTTGATGGATCTTTACTACTGAGTGGTTGTACTCACCCCTTTTGGGGACTAACATTTCAGATTGAGAGATGCCTCTGTCACCTGTCACGCGTGGTACATTTTATGGCTTACCGTCTGATGTTGAGGTCGAGTGCTCAAAGCACCCCCACGTTGGTGTTCATGGTCTGGTGTTTATCCGAGTTTGTGTTTTGGTTATGTATGATGTGGGCCTACCTAATGCCCCCGTAGTCCAAGAGTTCCTGTCCATCCATGTTCGTCGAGATGGGAGGATGATGGGGATGCTGCCGTCGCCACCGGCTGATGCACCGGGCTGGGTGTGATAGGAGCGTGTGACTGGTAGAGGTTGACACTTTTTGGATGGTCGACACTGGATGGTGGATTGGCGTTAATGTCTGATGTAGAGTCGGGTTCTTTTGGGTTATAGCCGAGCTTAGTTAAAGCCTTGGCATTTTGTTGTACCGACTCGTGATGTCCATCAAAGTATGTAAATAAAAGTGGTTCGGCATTAGCTTCTATATATATATGAAAAGTGTAGGTGGTGTGCATTGCATTGTATTATTTAGTACGGGTTAGGGAGATGTCGAGTATGCTTCCGTTATATGAACTGCGCTGGGACCGATTGAGATGATACAAACCCCCCAAGATTTATGGACCCACTACAATTCAAATGGTATCAGAGTGACATGTTATTAGGACAGGTGAAAGGTAAGTAAACTATGGCGACCCTAGCGGATCGAGGGCCGTGTCGGAGGTGCCACAAGACCGGAGCTATAGATGTGGGGATCCGTGAAATATAAATTCAAAGGACCCCTGGGATGCCAATTATTGAACCAAAGCAATGCTAATAAGCCATCGCCTAACCTCCAGTAGAAGCAAAGCCGGCAATCTATCCTAAGTTGTAAAAAAAATTTCCACACCCAAGAGCAGCAGGTTGGTTTTTTAACTACCCAGAAGTTCTTGGTTTTCAAGAAGGTTGAGTGGACCCACTTACACCATAATGACACCTTATCTGAAAATAAATTCCATATATGCTTAAGCATGGCCGCCTTGTTGCACTCACGCAATCTCCGGATACTAAGACCTCCCTCCACTTTAGGAAGGCATACATCTTCCCAGGAGACTTTGGCACCCCTTGCCCAACTCAGGTCCCTTCCAAATGAATTGTCTAAGAATATGCTCTATCTAGTCCAATACAGCTGCAGGAAGAATAACGACACTTGCCCAAAAAAGCCTGAATGGCACGGAGGACTGACCTGATTAACTGAAGTCGGCCAGCAAAAGAAAGAAACCGATGAGTCCAAGACTATACCCGGAGGTGATGCGCCTCACAAGATCAACGCAATTTGCCTTCCAGAGCCTCGATGTGATGATTGGAACCCCAAGATATCCGACTGGAAGGTTACCCTCAACAAAGCCAAGCTCTAGGAGGATTTGATTTCTTAAGGTCGGCAGGCCTCTCGAAAGGAACACCTCGCTTTTCATTGGGTTTGGGAGAAGTCCGCTCCAAGAAGAAAGCATATGGAGACCATCCTTGAGAAGCTTCATAGATGGCAGGTGGCCCTCGCAAAATAGGAAGACATCATCCGCGAATAACAAGTGCGAGAGGCAAGTATACTTACATCTCCAGTAGAATCTGAAATCCAACTGTAGTGAGCACCTCCCAAGAATCCCAAAGAGCACCTCCATAACCAACGTGAATAAGTAGGGAGAGATGGGGTCTCCCTGACGTAAGCCTCGCCCATTAGGGAAGAAACCATGTAGCTCCCCATTCAACACGATGGAAAATCGAGGAGTCCTCACACAGGTCATGATGAGGTGAACCAATTGATCAGGAAATCGAAAAGCAAGTAGTACACTCTCGAGAAACCGTTAATCCACGTATCATACGCCTTTTTGAAGTCGACTTTGATAGCACACTTGGGAGAATAGGGTTCGACATGGAACCCAAAGAAAAGTTCCTACGCCAAGAGAATATTAGCCCTGATTTGTCGTCCCTTGACGAAGGCACTCTGAGACAGATTGACAAGGTCTTTTAGCACTACTGCAACCCTATTCGCCAACACTTTGGTAATAATCTTGTAGACCGTGTTGCAACAAGCAATAGGCCTATAGTCATCAACGATAGTCACATTGGGAACCTTCGGAACTATGACCAAAATGGTGTTATTGATTTCCCTGAGAAGCCTCCCCGAGGTGAAAAAGTCCTTCACAGCTTCCGTGACCAGTTGACCCACCATATCCCAATTCTCGGGATAAGTACACTAATGGTGCCAAAAGTTGTGTACGACGCTCACTTTGGTGCCAAAAGTTTCTGTCGGATCACTTAAGTGCCAAATCGGAGGAAAAACGCTCACTTTGGTGACACCGGCGAAAGATTCCGGCCTCCGGCGAAAGATTCCGGCCAAAATGATTTTTTTTAAAAAAATAAAATTGATAAGCCTTTAAATGACGTCGTTTTCGGTCCTCCTTAAGAAAACGACGTCATTTTGCCGTCCTACGTGGATGGCTTCATGGAAACAACGCCGTTTAGCTCACATGGGGAAGAAATTAGGGTTTCGGCGAGGTCAAAGCCGTGGCCGTCGTCGGGGTTGAAGCTGCGGCCGCCGAGTGGCCATCATCGAGGTTGGGGTCGAAGCTACGGCCGTCAAGTGGCCATCGTCGGGGTCGGGGTTTGAGCCGCGGCCATCGAGTGGCCATCGTCGCGGTCGGGGTCGAGGTTGAGGTCGGAGCTACGGCCGGCGAGTGGCCATCGTCGGGGTCGGGGTCGGGGTCTAGGTCGGAGCCGCTGTCGTTGAGTGGCCATCGTCTCGGTTGGGGTCGAGGTCGGGGTCGGCCGTGGCCGCGAGCGCAAGGACCGTCGAGGACGGCGACGGCCGGAGATTAGGGTTTTGAATTGGGGGAGACACCAAACGGCGTCGTTTTGGTGTTTGGATGCTGACTCAGCTCTCCGACGAGCCACGTCGGCGTCAAAAATTAATAAAAAAAGGCCACGTCGGATTTCCGGCCAATTTTGTCGGAGTTGGCACCAAAGTGAGCGTTTTTCAAATTTTTTGGCACTAAAGTGATCCGACGGAAACTTTTGGCACCAAAGTGAGCGCCGTACACAACTTTTGGCACCATTAGTGTACTTATCCCCCCAATTCTCCTTGAAGAACTCAACCGTGAAGCCATCCAGACCTGGTGCCTTACCCTTGGCAAGGGAAAAAAGATTCTGGTTTCTCAAGATCAGCCATAGGGTGAGCAAGAAAGGTAATCTGGTCAGCATTTAGCTGAGAGCGGATAACCTCTCCAATCTCCGATACCTGAGGGGTGTCTAGCTCCATCCTTGGCAAAAGGAGATCACGAAAGTGCTCCACAAAATGTTGTTGGACCAGTTGAGGCTCAGTAATTTGGTTACCTGAGTAATCTACCACAAAGAGAATTATGTCTTAGTTGTCTCTTACTAACATACTGATGAAAGAACTTTGTGTTCCAATCACCTTTCTTGAGCCATCTTATACGAGCTTTCTGCCTAAAGAACAACTCTTCCTGAGACCTAAGCTCCACTAAAGTACGCCGTTGAACCCTCTCCAGGTCCGTGAGGACCATGCTAGTGGGGTCATTGAAGAGGCCAACTTGAGTTTGCTTTAAGGCTTCCCTCGCTTCAGAAGTCCTTCCGGAGATGTTGGCGAAGGAATCTCTATTCAACTACATGAGCCAACCCTTCAAGATCTTTAGTTTACGCACCAACCTAAATATAGGCACTCCATAACCTGGATTCTCCCAAACTTGCTTCACAATTGAGTCGAAGTCTGGGTGTTGCATCCAGAAGTTGAAGAACTTGAACGGTCTCTTCCGCAGGATCAGGTTCTCCATGATATGGCTAGTAAAAGTACCTAGAGAAGCCTGAAGATCTTCTGGATTTGCTGGTGAGCGACTCATACCTTCACTGTGGACAGGATATGGTGTAGTCCTTCCTTGCTCACCATCTCCCCCTGTTTCTAAGGCCTCAATTGGGGAAGAGTGATGGTCATGCTCGTTAGCGTCTTGATTGCCTTTCTCTCCGACTTCATCTGCAGAGTTTTCTTTGACTGCTTCTTCTTCTTCTTCAACTTCCTTCTCCTCTTCTTCTTTTTCTTTCTCTTCTTTCTCCTCTGCTTCTCTGTTCTCTTCCTTTTCCTTTTCTTCTCTCTGTTCTTTGTCCTCTGCTTCTTTTCCTTTTTCCTGTCGTTCCGTTGATTCAGATACAGAACGACTGAGCCTTTTCAATGCCAAGGCAGAGATAAAGAGTTCATCCTCTTCATCTTCATCCTCTAAGATAAGAGTTCTTTTCTTTTTGGATGGAGCACCCATGGGCTCCTTCCCTTTCCTTTTTGATGCAGAAGATACTGGATGAGATTTGACTGGAGTTTTCACTTTGAACTTCTCCATTGCCTTATCAAGTTCTTTCAGACGCATTTTTGTCAGCATTTTCAAACCCACCACCATTTTGTCGCATGGTCGAACATAACGAGTTTGTGGAGGTTCAATGTTCAAGTGTCTGAAAATCTTAGTCACAAGACCTGAGTAAGGCAACTGGCCCTTGTCCTTCACCATCGCTCTGTACATGTGGAAAGAATGGTGTGAGGGAGAGAGAACTTTCTCCCTGAATTGATCGTGTACATCAATTTCGCCTCAGAGTTAGACACGTTAGTCTTGGATGTCGATTTTGGCCTGAGATAGTTGATCACAATTTTGTGAAGTATGATGTTGATGGCACGCATTCTTGCGTAGGTAATTCTCCCTTCTGCATTTCTGTCTTTGACGAGCTCCAGAGAGGTACGAGCAATTGAAACCTTGATCAGTTGATATCGTCCTCTTTCAACCCCAATTATATCTGCCAGCATGTCCACATTTACCACATAGTCTTGGTCTCGAACATTGAAGGATATTCTATTCACATCTAAAAAGCTGAGATTTGAATAGAAATATGCTGTCAATTGTGCATAGCCGTCTGTGGTGTCGGAGCAAAATTGTTCAAGTTGAAGTAAATTGAACTTTTCCCGCAAGTTCACATTGATGGCATCCAGAAAGTCAAAATCAACGCTTATGGGGTTTATCACCCCACGTTTCAACAGTTTGAAGAACAGATTCTCCTGTTCCTTGGTTTGAACAACTCCGTTCTTTTTCCCTTAGCCTTCACAGCAACACCCATCCTAGGTTGAAATTCATTAAACAGTTTATCATCATCGTTCCCGTCAGTGGGATTCAATCCTCCTACACGAGGGTCACTTGGAATGTTCGCAAGTGCTTCCTCAGCTTTTCCTTTAGGAGCAATTCCCAAATCCTCCATTCGTCGCAAAAAGACATACTCATTTCCATAACCCTTATCTTTAAGGAAATCATCTACGTACTTCAGCGGAGTACCAGTGCTTTTCAAAGCACGATAGAGCTTGTAAATAAAAGAGGGTTTTTGGACTCTTACAGGGTCTACTTCCTCGATTATTTCTTCCTCCGATTGGTGACCCACACCCTGTGGGGTAGATGGTGGAGAGTGACGTGGTTGAGAGTGAATCGGGCTCTATTGCTGTCTCGGTAACTCTTCCTCTTTGGTGAGATCAAAATGGGTAGGACCCTCCCTCATTCTCTATGGTCCCCTGCTCGCGATTCTTGAAGACTTTCTCGAAGAAGACATCGTTTCTTGTCATTTAAAGATTCCTTGACTCGCTTTCCCAAGAAAAGATGACAACTTTCTCGAAGATGAACACGAAGTCGAGATAGGATTGGGAGGAGAATGCTTTTTAGGGTTTTGGAGTTAAGCGAAGAAAACAATTGATTGTATATATATATATATGTATATATATAACCTAATTAAAAAAGGAAAAACCAATCGACATAAAGGCAAGTGAACAGTCGTCCCTTTTTAAAAACGATAACAGTCCTTTTTTTAAAGAAAACTGCCATTTTTAAATAGAAGTTATCCTTTTTTTTTTTTTGAAAAGGAAAAAATTCCATCTTTTAAAGATAATATAAATCAATCATAACTGAACGAAAGATCGTACCTTTTCGAGATTGAATATTGAAACAACTTACAGTCTATAGCCATGAACGTCTAAGTCTGAGGGTCTAAGAGTCTCTAGACTTTAACTTCCTCAAGCTTCAAAATGTTGAGTCTGGAACGGATAATATCGAATTGATTTTTCTCCAAAGGCTTTGTGAATATATCCGCTAGTTGGCTCTTTGAATCAATAAATTGAATCGAGATTTCTCCATTTTGAACGTGATCTCTAATGAAGTGATGTCGAATCTCTATATGCTTTGCCCTTGAGTGAAGGATTGGATTTTTGGTGAGATTGATTGCACTGGTGTTGTCACATCTAATCTATGTGCATGAGTCTTCAATTCCAAAGTCTTGTAGCTGTTGTTTTATCCACAGAATTTGCGAACAACAGCTTCCAAGAGCTACATACTTTGCTTCTGTTGTAGAGAGAGCCACGGTATTTTGTTTCCTTGAAAACCAAGACATTATCCTGCTTCCAAGCAAGCGGCAAGTTCCCGAGGTGCTCTTTCTATCAACTCGCAACCAGCTAGATCTCGCATCGAATATCCAAGAAGATTAAAGTCTCCTTCTTAGGATACCAAAGACCGATGCTTGAAGATGAAGCAACATATTTAATAATACGTTTCGCAGCACTGAGATGAGATTCTCTAGGATCTGATTGAAACCTAGCACAGATGCAAACACTCAACAAAATGTCAGGTCTAGAGACAGTAAGATAAAGAAGTGAACCGATGATACTCCTGTACAACTTTTGATCAACTTTCTTCCCTTCTTCATCTTTTTCTATCTTCAAAGAACTTGACATCGGTATGTCAATCTTTATGCACTTTTCAGTCCAAACTTTTGACAGGATCATTAGCATATTTTTCTTGATGAATAAAAGTTCATTCCTTCAATTGTTTTACTTGGAGTCCAAGAAAGAAGGTTAACTCTCCCATCATACTTATTTCAAACTCATCCTGCATAGACTTAGAGAATTTCTTGCACAAACTTTCATTAGAGGATCCAAAAATAATATCATCCACATATATTTGAACAAGTAAAAAGCTTTTGTTTTCTTTTTTGATAAATAGAGTAGTATCTACTTTACCTTTGATAAAACCATTATGTATTAAGAACTTACTTAGTCTATCGTACCAAGCTCAAGGTGCTTGCTTTAAACCATACAAGGCCTTTTTCAGTCTAAAGACTGAGTCTGGCTTCTTTGGGTCTTCAAACCCTGGTGGTTGTTCCACATAAACTTCCTCATGGATAAAACCATTTAGGAAGGCACTTTTGATGTCCATTTGGAATAACCTGAAATTTTTATAACAAGCAAACGCAAGTAATAATCGAATAGCTTCTAACCTTGCTACTGGTGCGTAAGTCTCATCATAGTCTATTCCTTCTTCTTGCGTATAACCCTTGGCCACGAGTCTTGCTTTGTTTCTTACGACTTTTCCTTTTTCATTCATCTTATTCCTGAACACCCATTTAGCTCCAACAACAGTTTTACCTTTTGGTTTAGATGTCAATTCCCAAACATCATTAATGTTGAACTGTCTGAGCTCTTCTTGCATAGCTTCAATCCAGCTTTCATCAGACAAAGCTTCTTCTATGCTTTTTGGTTTAATTTCATAAATGAGAGCCACAGCACTAGACTCTTCACGCCTTTTGGATCTTGTGTGAATTCCTTCATTAATGTCGCCAATAATAAGATCTTTGGGATGACTGGATTTATGCTTCCAGTTACTGGTTGATTCGTCAGGTTGATGATCTCTTTCTTTACTTGAATCTTCACGAACAGCTTGATGCTGGTTTTCCAGAGTCTGAGATGCTTCTCGAGTTGTAAGCTTTGGAGAGTCTGGAGCAAGTTCAGATTCTTCATTATGAGTCTGACTGGACTCATTTTGCATAGAGTCTTGAAATTTGACATTCATTGATTCCTCCACAAATTGACTCTTCTTGTTGTAGACTCTGTAGGCTTTGCTTGATGTAGAATATCCAAGGAAGATGCCTTCATCCGATCTTTCTTCAAACTCACCAACTCGATCTTTTGCATTTTTCAGTATAAAGCATTTGCAACCGAACACATGAAAGTATGAAACAATAGGCTTCTTACCTTTGAATAACTCATAAGGGGTTTTCTCTATAATAGGTCTTAAAAAGACTCTATTGATAATATAGCACGCTGTTGAAATAGCTTCAACCCAAAATCGTGAAGAAATCTTACTTTCAATTAAAAGAGTTCTAGCCACTTCTTGAAGAGATCTATTCTTTCTTTCCACAACTCCATTTTGCTGAGGAGTATATGGAGAGGAGAACACATGCTTAAAGCCAAATTTATCACAAAATTTTGTAAAATCTTGATTTTCAAATTCACCTCCATGATCTGTTTTTATACTTGAGATAACACATCCTTTTTCATTTTAAACCTTTTTAGCAAAATTTTCAAAATATGAGAAGGTTTCGGACTTACTTGCAAGGAAATATACCCAAGTAAATCGGGAGTAATCGTCCACAATTACTAGGCAATATTTCTTACCTCCAATGCTCTGGGTTCTGGTTGATCCGAAGAGATCCATATGCAGCAGCTGTAGTACATGATTAGTAGAGACATGATTTATTGGCTTAAATGAATTTCTTACCTACTTTCCCAATATACATGGAGTGCATAGATCAGACTTTTGTTATGATAAATTGGGCAGACCACGAACAAGCTGCTTTGTTGAGATTTTGGCTAATTGCTTCATATTGATGTGACCAAGCTTTTTGTGTCATAAGCTTGCTTCATCTTGAATTGAGATTAAGCATTGTGATTCTTCCGATTTCACATCCAAGAGATAGATATTTCCAAGCCTTCGACCCATGAAAGACTGAGTAGAGTCTTTACTGGTTCCAGAACATATTCCTTCTTGAAAGAAGATCTTAAAACCATTATCACACGGTTGGCTGATGCGAGAAGATTGTAATTGAGTCATTCCACTAGGAAACATTACTTATTGTGAGATTTCCAATTTTCACAGTTCCAAATCCCACAATTCTTCCTTTGATGTTTCCTCCAAATGAGACTTTTCCACCATTTACTTGAACGATCTTTATAAAGCAATTTGAGTCTCTGTCATATGTCTTGAGCATCCTTTGTCCAAATACCACTTTACCTTTTTCTTGATGGAGACCTGCATTTAAAAGAGAGTCTCAAGCTTTCTTTGATACCCATATTTTCTTGGGTCCATTGGTGTTAGTAAGATAAATAGTATTAGCCATGTTTTCTTAACAGGTTTCCAAACCATAGGACACTCTTTTTCAAAGTGATCTGGGCTATTGCACTTTGAACACCTGATGGCATTTCGACCTACAGACTTTACAAAAACCTTCTTGAAATGATTTTTGTAAGCCTCTCTCGAGGGTCTTTGCTTAATTCTTTCTTTTACTTTAGGAAAATCAATCAAGGGAATTGTTTCTGCTGTCATACCTAGACCAGACTTATTGAAGTAAGGTCTTTGAGTTGAAAGAATTTTTTCAAGTTTCTCGGACCCTATTCAAAATTTCTTTGAGATATTTGATAAGTCCGTTTTTAAAAGAGTCTTTTCTTTCAAAAGACTATCTTCATTTTCTTTAAGAGTGGAAACATTCATGTTCAAACATTTAACTATTTCTTTTAAAACGTTTTCCTGTTTTTTTAGAGCAGAGTTTTCCTTTTTAAGTTCGGAAATCCTTTTGAGAGAAGTCTTAAGACTAAGACACAGCTCATCAATATACTTAGAAAACTTGACAGGAATTTTAAAATTACTTACCTCAAATTCATTGTCGAGTCGATCCAGGAGTTTGAGTCGAGTCGATTGCGCCATCGGACATAATAAGTTGGCATATTCATCATCACTTTCTTCACACTCTGTATCACTCCAGGTTTCGGCTTTGAGAGCCTTTCGAGACTTTTCAGCTTTTCCTTTTTTCTTCTTCAGAAGAGGACAGTTGGGTCTGATGTGTCCATTTTTCTTACATTCAAAGCAAACTACATCTTTGTTTGATTCATCATCATCAACAGACTTGGTCCGTTGTCTTTGAAAACTTCATTTCTTTGAGTTGAACCTTCTTCATTTTCTATTCAGTTTTCTGAATCTTCTTATCATGAGAGCAAGCTCCTCATCGTCCATATCATCATTAGAATTTGTAACATCAGAATCATCAATTGATTTTAATGCAATGGATTTCTTACCTTTTGGATCTTCGTCTTCATTAATTCATTCCACTTCATAAGACTGAAGAGTTCCAACCAGCTCGTTGACAGATAGTGGCATGATTCTTTGCGTCTCTCTTATTGAAGTCCACGCAGTAGCTTGTTTACCTTCATGGGATCAGAATTGGTTGTCCTTGATTTTCAAGACCATTTACAATCTCTGTAAAACGGCTAAACATGTCAGTTATAGATTCTCTAGGTTTCATTTTGAAAGCTTCATATTGACCGAGAAGGATGTTGATTCTGGTCTCTTTCACTCGATCAGTTCCTTCATAGGTGATGTGTAACCTATCCCAGACTTCTTTTCCTGTAACACAAGAAGATATTTTGTTATATTCAGTAGGTGACAAGGTACAATATAAAGAATAAATAGCCTTCGCATCAAGAGTTTGTCTCTTGATTATCTCTTCCTGAGTCATTCCGCTGGTCTCAACGGTTTCTTTCCCTCTTTCTGAGACAGATGCAACTTTAGGAGTGATTCCTTTTTCTACAACGTCCCATTCTAGAGGATCCTTTCATCGAAGAAATGCTTTCATTTTGTTTTTCCAGATGTTGTAGTCATTTCCATCAAAGTAAGGAGGTCTGGTATTGCTTTGACCTTCCATCAGCCCTGAAGCTAGTATACTAGCCATGGATCTTTTACTCTGAAGTAAAACACTTCAAATAAAGTGAGAACACGAGCTCTGATACTAATTGATATGGCTAGTAAAAGTACCTAGAGGGGGGTGAATAGGTGTAAAGAGTAATTTCTCACGATAATCGCACAATACTAGACAGTTGATAGAATTGAGACAATTGATTATCGTCAAACAACAATCAAAATAAGACTGAGAATAGGGAAGAGAAAATTGAACGCAAGGTTTATAGTGGTTCGGCTTATTTCAAGCCTACGTCCACTCTTCTGCAATGACAGCCCACTGGCTGGATTCCACTATGAACAAAGAGATATTACAGCACTGTTCTCCCTTGATTTCACTGTGTAGAAGATCTACCACACTCTCTCAAGGTATCACTAAGTATAGACTCTCTTTTGTGAATACAGTTTTGCTCAATATGAATCGACTAATAATCAAGGAGCTTCAGACTCTGAAATTTCTCTATCGTGCATCTTCTTGAACAGTTAGAACGTCTTCCTTTTATACTCTTTTATGCCATCATCCCCGTTGGCACTTACCAAAGGAATTCTTCCAATCTTCCCGTTGGACAGAATCAATTAAGAAGAACATTCGAGCTATTAAAGGAACATGTCGATAGCCCATCAATCATGTTCGCCCATACAATCAGGATCTTGATTTCCAATAATATAACCTTCCAAGAGTATTTCGTCAATCATCGGATCTTCAAACGATCTTGATTTCGAATAAAAGAATCTGTTATATCATACCCAGCCAAGAGATCTACTCTAGTGGACATGACCAAATCCTCAACCAAACACTTTAGCTTTGGATCGTCTTCGTCACTGGATTAGAGACTGTCAATGAGAATAGTCTTGAGTCTTGAGTCTTAAGTACTGAGTCTGGGGATCTGAAGGTCTTCAGACTCTAAATTGAAGGGTCTCCAATGAAGGTCTTCAAACTCTAAATAGAAGGGTCTACAATGCTCCAGACTAGACTGATAGAAACGTTTTGTCAACTTCAAAATATTCTAGAAAGATTTCTCCAACACTCCACCTTAACCACCATAGGTGAGTGGTCAGAAATCCCAAGCGCAAGGAATGACGCTTCCGAAAAAGAAAAAACCTAGCTCCAATAAGGGTTTACCAAGACTCTATTAATCTTCCTCATCTTTTGAGAGGGCCCTAAAGAAGTCGATCAAGTGTATCTAAACCCCACATAACGAAGGTCATCCAGCTCCGCCTGATCTAGACACTGTCGAAATTCATCGAAGCACGGCAACCAAAGGTCTAAGCCACCTAGTATGTCCGAGGGATCCTTTATAGCATTAAAGTCTCCCAAAACAAGCCAAGGCATGTCCTGCAAAGAATAGCTTCTCGCCACCAAATCCTCCCAAAGAGGTCAACGAGTAGAAAAAGAATGCTCGGCATAAATAAAAGAAACATAGCAGGCCACTCCGGTCTCCAACCAGTAAAGTTTCCCAAGAATCATCTGATCAGAGACAGATAAAACTTTAAAGGAAACCACAGTAGGATCCCAACCAACCCAAATCCTACCCCGATTAGAGTACTCAGAATTAGCCCGCCAGCACCAATTCGAAATCAAATTCCCAGAGATGGCATTGAAGAGGTTGTGAGGAATTTTAGTCTCAACTACCCCGATCAAAGCCAATCGGTTCGTCAAGACAAAGTTCCTCACTTCTGCTTGCTTAAGAGGGGCACCAAGCCCCCTAATGTTCCAGCAACCTATATACATATATATACAATAGAAGAGGGCAAGAGCATTACCGCCTTTTAGAGGAGCTATGCCTAATAGAAGGCGGGGCTATTCAGACCGTCGAAGGAGGAGGATCCGGGGCAAGATCAAGCAGCTTGTCCTATATAATCGAAGGAGGAGGCTCCAGCGTCTCAGTAGGCCTCTTATCCTCTACAAATGCCTTCGGTGAAGGGACAGGGGAGAGGAGATCATCCTCCGAAAAAGAGATGTCTGAGCTCCATACAACCTCCAGGCGGGGCACCGCAATGTCTACTGGCACCGAAGTGGTGATAGCTTCAACCGAAGTAGTTGGAACAATATCAACCTACTCCGAAATAATCAAAGGCCCCCTAAGGGGCCTGCGTGAATATGTACTAGGTAGCCTCTTCTCTACAGCCGCAATCTTGAGCTTCAAAGACCTCTCTCCTTCGCTCGTACTGACTGACCTGGGTGGTGTCCCCTCCAAAGGTTGTTGAGCCTTTTTCTTCTTGCTCATCACTTGCTTCCAACCCTGCTCCTAGGCTTCAGAATCCCCGGAAGGCTGGTCAAGGGGGCGAGCAGCGTCCACAGGAGCAGGAAGAGGCCGAACAAGGGGAGGGGCAGCATCGCATTTATGTCCAAAGACCCCACACATGGAGCATTCAAGGGGCCTCCATTCATAATCCACAGTAATGGACCTAGTGACCCCATCAACATTCGCTTCAACCGTCAAAACTCTCAGCTGATTAACCTGGATCTTCACACACACTCTGGCAAAGGAAATCATCCTTGTATCCTCGGTTCGTTGATCCACATGAAGGGGTTTGCCAATGGAGCTGGCTATAGCACTAATCGTCAATGTGGACCACAGGTCGAGGGGAAGGTTCTTGAGTCTTATCCACACCGGAGCGGAGCTCCGGAGGTTTGCTTAGCCTTCTTAACTCCATAAGAGGTTTCCATTGTTGTAAAATAAGAGGAATCCGAGCAAAAGTGGTCGGTCCCTCCTCTAGGATCTTCCGCTGGCAAGTTCATTTTATTTGCAAGGCGAAGAAATGTTTCTCATTTACATGGAAAGTGCAGTACAAACAGTGAAATGCAATTTGGCAGTACCTCCCATTTTGCTTCTACAAAACTAAAAGTTACTCAGGGCCTTTTTCTTTTCATCTCCTCACACCGATCCAAACTTCTCATTCAACAATAAGTTCAAGAAGCAGGATAGGTGTTTCTCTAGACAGATGGATGAGAAGGCATGGTTGGACTTCAACAATTCCAGGGTCCAGCTAAGGGAAAATCTGCAAACTTTTGCAATTAATAAATTTATGAAATTGCCAGTAAATTTTAATATTGTTGATAAAACACGAAGGCGATATAAAGAGATCAACATAGAGCATGAAAAAATAACAAAGATAAGTAAGAACAATGTGCAGAAAATAAACCCGACACAAGTCAGGTAAAGAATATACATGGCCTTATTAGTGAGTCTCGAGATATAAGCCTCCATGAGCTAGAATTAAATTTAAGGCTAATTCCGATTAAAAAAGAAAAGAAAGAGAATTCTCTACTAAAAGATACCCATTAAACAATACTTGAAACAAAGACTTATATCGAAGGGATCCATAAAAGCAATTATGAGTTTTTTTTTAAATTTCTTTCTTTCTCATTTCTTATATCTTTTTTATCTTTTTATTTAGTGGAAGGATAGATCACATACCTAGAGATGGATAGACATAAACAAAAAATATTGAAAAGGGGAGTGATTTAGTGAAACGAAGAACAACCCAAAGAGATACAAAACAAAAAGATTAAATCTCGAGACTCATCTAGTCAAAAGCCACATTCATTTGAGGAAAGCACTCAGCACATTTGAAGAAGACATTTGGCCGTTGAAAGTCACGTGTTAACAAACCGAGGAACCAAGTCATAAATATACCGATTCTTCTATTGTCGACTTATAATAAACACGCCAGCTTTAGTACATGTATCCGAGATAAAAATAATTGTGCAACAAAGTCAAAAATGAGAATACAATACAGGAAAAGTTCCAACAGAGTCGACACATGAGATGGAGCGAAAACGAACCAAGCATCATATACTGAGATGGCCATCCAAATACAGATTTCAGATTGCAGCAACGAAATATGATTTGGACTTGATGTTACTGCTCGGAAATTAAGGAGCAAACAAAGCAGAAATCGCAAGTACTTGAGAAAGGGTTATGTGACTATGAAAACTTAAGAGAATCTTACAAAAGGAAATAGTGTTGTAAATTTTTCAATTATAACCAACATATCTGTTAAATAATAAACTTCTAATTTCTTGGTAAGCATGTCAAGGCATAAATCACACTCAAACCAGTAAGGCATTAAATTGGCTCAGAACTTAAAGATCAACGAGTCGATATCGATTTCTCATCCAGAGTTTCTTATTCTTTCTCTTGCCGTGAAATTCTAGCACCATCCACTTCAAGAATCAGAGAATAATCATCCACGCTTCGATCTTAGTTTAGAAGTCCAAAATAATCGTATCTGAAGATATGGTACCGACCATCACCGACACAATGGCAAGATTCCAGCCAGCAATTGAAGAGATCAGCAACAAATTTTATCTGGACGAGAAACATCATAAATAAATAGAAACTGGAATACACGAAAATGAGCCGCTAAAAGTGTAATAGCAAGCAATTGAAGAGAGAGATGCTTGACTTAGCTTATTCGTTGGAGATAAAATCCTCTAAATGAGATAAGCACATTCCTATGATCCCACCAGAGACTAATCGAATTCAGCGATGCAACATTACAGATCCCTCTATCAGACATATCATCGAACACCGTCTGGGCATCGTCTCACGCAATGGCACCATCCATACTTCAACACCACCACGTTGCACATTGCACACAAACACACCACTCCAGAACCAATTAGTACATACAACGTTACGGACAGAAGAAACGGTGAATCTCGTATGCAGCAATGGCTCAGTGATTATCCAGTAAGGCGTACAATGAAAGATGGTAAAACAGAGCATAGGAATGAATCAGGATAGCATTTAGTGTTTAATCAGGGAAGACACGACCTGGTGTATTGAAACTCGTCCGAGCTGATTCCGGTGCAACCCCAGTTCAAGTTAGCGACGAATAAGCGAACGACGATATCAATCACAAGCACACAACATAACAGAGCACCCATCTTTCATCCGATGCTCTGTGGAGGATCCGAGAAGAGAAGAGAGAGAGAGAGAGAGAGAGAGGGGGGATCTGTACTTCCCTCCAGCTGAGGTCACCGAGTTGGCCTCCAGCTGTACACTGTGCCGAGTGCACTTGTGGCTGCTAGAGATGGAAGGTTGGCGACTGGCAGTGGTTGGCGGAGGCTGTACGTGTCTGTGGAATGAATGGCCGAGAAGAAGAAGTCCCACCGTTCCCTCTTATTTGCCTTCATTAATTTGGTTATGGGATATTGCTTGGCAACTTACGACGTGTTATCACCTTACAATACCTTGAATAATTTATAACTAGAATAGACTTGGTTACTGGACAATGGGGCGACCGAAATCTGGTAAAGATGGCAAACAAAAGAAAACATGTGGGGCTCTTCAAAGTGTTGGATCCGAACCGGAGAGTTCGTTTGGAACTAGCCAGAGTCCAACCCGTAACCTCAAGCTTATTTTTGATGGGTTAAAGAAACCATTTACAAAGTTCACCAAGTCCTCCTTTTTTCTCTTTCAATATCCAAAAAAAGGAGAACGTTTTTCCTTCAAACAAATTCTTACAAATTAATTTGCTATTGGTACATTAATTACATTATTGGTAACTTATGTTGTCACGTCCTGAACTCCCAAGTGCGCGAATATTCCACGATGGTCGATAAACTTGCGACGTTCCAAGACACCTTGCCGACTCATTCTTTAAGTTTTTTCAATTTAAACACAAGCGGAAGCATTTAATATGTAAAAGAACACCCAGTCAACACATAA
Source organism: Eucalyptus viminalis (assembly GCA_014182385.1). Lineage (NCBI taxonomy): Eukaryota > Viridiplantae > Streptophyta > Magnoliopsida > Myrtales > Myrtaceae > Eucalyptus > Eucalyptus viminalis. The sequence goes on along the minus strand of CM024527.1, from coordinate 16,008,401 downwards.
ACATAGAGATAGTAAAAACACATCCGACAATTCCAAAAGTACAACATTTATTTGTTCACTGTTAACCCTAAGAAGTTTGACATTTACAAGCCCATCCTAGAAAACAACTTCCTAAACGACCAACATACAAAAAGAGTAAGACAAGTTGGGGTTAAATCTAGTCCTCTAACACGAGAACCATCCAAAAAGGTGATTCCCACAACAACATTGGTTCGCTATTGTAGACCATTGATCCTTAGGAAAGGACCGAGGAGATCCCCATTGAACTTATCGAACCAAGCCACAAAATGGTGGGGAACCAGATGATCTAGTCCCTCCTAAACCCGAAAGATGGGGGTGTACTTTAGAACGGTCATCTCGATCCTCGACATGGCATTCTCGGTCACGTCCCACTCAAAAGACACGAGGACCCCAAAACGATTAGGGCGCATATGCATAACTATGGGCTTGAAAATATTTAACAATAACATGGGCGAGATAAAAATCTCAGCGAGTCTAAGCATGCAACCATATATATTATTACCTCGCATTACAAACTCCTGCATATTAGTACACCACATATACTAATATCATTGCATTAAGCATAATAAATAATTAGAACACATCCCATAATATCCATGCACATTGTCAACACACGTGTTCTAATTATTATGACCCATTGGGCCACGGCCAACACAAGAGTTAGCGGCATAATTAGGCATTTTCCCGCATCATTGGGCATGGCATCGTCTAGAACCCCTACCTAGATGGCATTCCTTAAGGAGTATCGGTCATGCCTCAACCGTGACTCAACATCCGGACTCCCACCGGGTATCCAATAGGCATCGGATATCGTCCCCAAACTCTCGTGGGGGACGGGTTCAATTAAGTGACTACTCAAGTACACCAACACTCAAGTCAACTACATCTGCCATCAATTAGCCCGATGCAAAAAAGTTCGTACTCAAATAACAAATTCTGAGAAATTTTTACACTTAAAATTGCAATAAAATAAGCGCACGTAGTCATGTATTTAAAATTAATTTGCCAAACATTGTACACTTTCCTTTTAAACCCCATTGTCCCATTTAACACATAAACACGGCATCCAAACACGACACCTCAAAATTTGCCATTTTCTTCCCGATAAAACTTTTTTTTAAAATAACATTTAAGGTTTATAAATTGGGCAATCAATATCATGACATAACAAGCTCAAATAATAGGAATTATGCATAAATTCATCCAATAAATCAAACACAAGATTCTACTTATTGACTAATCCGTCATTAATTTGCACTAATCGTGATTAATTAAGCTAATTGAAATTAATTAAGCTAATGCGATTAATTAAGCTAACAACGATTAATTAAATTAACTATGATTAATTAAAATAACCATGATTAATTAAAACTAATCTTCCTTAATTAAGAGTAATTTCTTTTAGCCTTAATCTAATCCACCCTTAACCATAATTAAAGCTAAACCATCCTTATCTACCACTAACCACCATTTCCCTTAAACTAACCTACCCCTAAATGCAATTAACCCCATAATCAAGGATTAGGAGTTAACTCATGGTTTCCGACGACAACAAGCTCTCGGTGACGATGGCATGATAGCATCAAGAACATGGCATTCCCGGCTTGAACGGAGAAATGAATGATGGTGGCTCAACACTTAAGGCCCACCGCTTCCTTGGAGGCTTGGTTTGGGTGAGTGTTGGGAATAACTGATTCCCTAAAACAGATTCGACACTAAATCAAACCCCTGAAACGAATGCGGAAGACGAGCCCAAGAATAACATGTATCGGTGAGGATTGAGCATACCTTATTGTCCACAGATTAAATACCAATGTTGAAGATTGATGAAGGATTCTGATCCGATCTGTCGAGGAGTGCATTGTTGCTTCAAAAAGGGGAAAAAACTTAAGTTATTTTTGTGGGAGAGAGACTGAAACGTATTAGGGGGAGAGAGAGTCTTCGCGTACGTACGCCAAAAGCTACGTTCCTTTTCCTTTTTACTTTCCCTCAAAGCGTCTCCGATCAAAGCCAGCAACCCCTCAACATAATACCTATCCCAAAAGACACAACCCCTCGCATCGCAACCATTCCTCCATGGGCCCTTATCTTGCAGGCCGGGCTTTTAGGCCCAACATGGGCGGACGGGCCCACTTAGGCCCATCAACACATGAATAAAAACTATCATCTCCCACTTGCACATGGTAGGCCGAATAGGATCATCTTTACCTCTCTGCAACATTCATACTGGTGAATAATCCGTGCAACCAGAATACTTTGAGAGCTCGTTGTTATACATCTGTTAGGAATATATAGCAGCTCATAATTGGCATCACACTCTGAGTAGATTTAGTATGCAGTATTCTAGATCGATCAATCACATTTATATATCTCTCTTGATCTCTTTTTAAACAGTGATATATTGTATTCACAATTATAATTATCCCAAAAACAATCATAATTGGTAAATCAGTTAATACAAAACTAAAATGTAATTCTCCAAATTCGATCTTCCTCTTTCCTTCAAACTCCCAATTTCAGTTCGGCTTACTTTTATAGAAATGTCTCGTTAGATCGAATCAATTCATGATTATTGGTAACATCCTAAGATAGCAAACACTAAATAGAAATCTTGAGAATAAGTAAAGTATGAGGGCACTAAATTGAGGAACTCTTTTCCTCAAGAGTTTCACACGACATAAAAGTTGAGATCAAATTTTTGCTACTCTTAATGGTCGTCTCATGCATACGTAGTATGAAATACGTATTACGGTATTAACTCATTTCCCATGGAGCATATGTCTACACCATCAATACTGTACAGATGATAGTTCAGACATACCTAATGTCTAACTTGAGTTCACATATTTACTCATTTATAAAATTCATCAGAACTCACATCTGGCATCATAGATAGATAAAATAAAATATGTGGGTTATTTCACTTTCGGACATAATAAATATTATGTCATCATCTTAACACTCAGTTAAGATGACATTTGTATTTCAAACTTGAGTTCTCGATTATCACCTAGATAATAAGCTTAAAAACTGTCTCATGTCTATTTATCACATAGTAAATGGAGGCGATTACCCGTATGAGTGGGCTAATATTTTATCTATCTGACATACCTTCTCAATTTTATATAATGCACTGAGCACTAAGATGCATAAATGTCAAAATGAAGATTCATAGGCATTAATAATGAAAAATACAAATTCATTAAGTATAAACATTTCAGGAAAATTACAATATTCAGTACATCAGCCTCTACGCAGTCCTAGAGATTTTACATGACCACAAAACACATCTCTAGATATTGGCTTTGTAATAGGATCTGCTACCATTATATATGTAAATATGTACTGTAAGTTCACATCTTTACATGCAACCATATCCTTGACAAAATTATACTTGGTATCTATATGTTTAGTCTTACCATGATATTTTGGATTTTTGGTTTACGCTATAACTGCTTGGCTATCATAGTTAACCAATAATGGATTTGCAGCATACCCAATAACATCTAAATGATCCAAAAATCTCTTAAGTCAAACCCCTTCTTGTACTGCTGCTGATAATTCCACGAATTCAGCTTCCATCGTGGATAAGGCTATACACGTTTGCTTCTTACTGCTCCAAGATATGGCGCCATTATTCAGTAAGAAAGCAAAACCAAAGGTAGATTTTCTTTCATCTATCTCCTCCCTAATTAGCATCTGAATAGCCTTCAAGTTACAGATTGTTTCCTTAATAATTCAGCTTGTAATCAACAGTTCCCTTCAGATACCTTAGTATTCTTTTAACGGCCTTCCAATGTGCTTGACCTGGATTAGATTGGTATTTACTCACCATTCCAACTGCAAAACATATGTCAGGTCTTGTACACATCATAGCGTACATCAAGCTCCCAACAGCACTAGCATAAGGAACATGTTTCATTTGTTCCTTCTCTTGTAGAGTCCTTGGACACAATCTATGGCTCAATCCTTCACCTTTTGCAATAAGAGTATCAATGGGTTTACAATCTTGCATACGAAATCGTTCAAGAACCTTATTTATGTATGTTTCTTGCGAAAGAGATAATGATCTCTTCGAACAATCTCTTGAAATCTTAACTCCAAGGATGTATGCAGCCTCACCCATATCTTTCATCTCAAAGTTGGAGATAACCAACTCCTAACAGTGTCAACAAACTCCATATTGCTTCCGGCAATTAATATATCATCAACATATAATGATATGGTCACAAATTGATCTTTAGATCTTTTGATATATACACAACAATCCTCATCAATCATTGTAAAACCATATGCCATTATGGCATTATGAAAACGTATATACCATTGTCTTAATGACTGCTTAAGGCCATATATCGATCTCAAAAGTCAACATATATTTTCTTCTTGGCCTTTCATTATGAAATCAGCAGGTTGTTCCATATATATTTTTTCATATAATTCTCCATTAAGAAAAGCAATCTTTACATCCATTTGATGTAACTCAAGATCCATATTTGCCACTATTGCCAGAATAATGCGAATTGAGGTAAATCTCACTACAAGAGAAAATGTTTCTTCATAATCAATTCATTCCCGTTGATTATACCCCTTCGCCACAAGGCGAGCTTTATGCCTTTCTATCGAGCCATCAGCTTTACGCTTTATTTTGAGAACCCATTTGTTCCCAATAGCTTTGTGTCCTTTTGGAAGATCAACCAATTCCCAAACATGGTTTGTCTTCATTGACTCCATCTCATCTTCCATTGCATGCATCCATTTTTCCTTACTAACGGAATTTAGAGCCTCATTAATATTTCTTGGCTCATCCTCATCTTATGGAACAACCATAAAAGTTTCCCCTTCTATGTCAAAACGTCGATGGGGAATACTTTTGTGACTTGTTCGCCATATGAGAGATTGTGCACTTTGCACATCATTTCCCATCATGCTCCTACTCGGATTAGATAATGACGATATCATCTCATCATGTGGTTGTAATTGAGAGTGAGTTGAATTAAATTCATCACTTCTCATGTTACTCCCACTTGGACGAACTCCACTTAGTTCATTATCTTGATCCAAGATTTCAAATAGGGAGTAATGCTTACCTATTTCGCCCTTCTTAGGAAATTCATTCTCCAAGAATGTGACATCCCATGATTCGAATTCAGTTATACTTCCACTTTCCTGCTCACCTATGAACACATACCCTTTCGAGTGTTCAGATTATCTTATGAAAATACTCTTCTTTTCTCTAGGACCTAATTTCCCAAACTTGTGAGAGGGCTAATGAGATAGGCAGCACAACCCCATGGTTTAAGAAAACTTAAGTCTGATTTTATACCTGTCCATAACTCATATGGAGTGGAAGTAACTGATTTGGAAGACACCCGGTTAAGTATATAAGCAGCAATTAATAACACATCGCTTCAGAAAGTGATAGATAAGTTAGCATGTGCCATCATGGACCTAACCATTTCCAGTATGATTTTGTTCCTTCTCTCCGCAACACCATTTTGTTAAGAAGTGTATGGAATAAACAATTGTCTTTCTATTCCTTTTTCATCACATAAGTTTCTGAACTCATCAGATAAATATTCTCGACCTCAATCAGATCGCAATACTTTTATTTTCTTGTCTAATTGATTTTCTACCAAGTTCATAAATCTTTTAAAACAACTCAATGCTTCAGATTTATGAAAAATCAAATAGACATATCCGAATCAAGTATAATCATCTATAAATGTGATGGAATAAACAGCCCCATGCATTCCTCTCACATTCATCGGACCACAAACGTCAGAATGGATTAATTGCAAAGGAAATTCAGCTCTTTTACCCTTTTCCAAATAGCTTTCTTATCGTTTTCCCTACTAGGCAATGCTCACATATGGACAAATCGACTTTTTCAATATTGCCTAATAAGCCCTCTTTGGCTAGTCTATTCATACGTTGTTAGCCAATATGACCAAGTTTAGCATGCCACACACTCACATCATTATCATATGAATTAAGAGACGTGAAAAGGGAACAACAAACATTGGCATTACTATAGTCAACATTTAATACGACAAAACCATATAGAAAATAACAACCATAGTAATTTGTATCCAAATACAAATCCACACCACTATTATAGAAGTTTATATTAAAACTAAGCTTAACTAACACTAAAACAGACACTAAATTTTGATGAATCTCCGGAGCATACAATACATCATGTAAGAACAAAGTGCGTCCACCACTCATGTTCAGTTGGCAGGTGCCAATCCCTTTTACTTTTTCTTTGGAGTTGTTTCCTACATAGATCCACTTAATTCCAATTGGTACTCGTCAAAATTCCACGAAGGATTCTCTATCCTTCGTTACGTGGTCTGTCGCTTCTGAATCTATAGTCCACAAAGGATTAGACTCAATTAAGAATACATAACTTGACATATAAGCAAAGTTTCTAAAAGTACAAGGGATGTATACATTCTTTAGCTCGCGACAATCGCGAGCATAGTGACCCTTCTTGTCACAATTGTAACATTTTACCCTTGTTAGCTTCTTCATTCGAGGATGATTTCCTCTTTCATGTTGGTCAAGCTTAGGTTTCTTCCTTGAAGAACTTGCTCCATTGCCTTTCCTTTTATCGAACCAGTTAGGACGTTTGCGCTTGGAGCTCGAAGCTCCATGTGAGCTGGAACCAGCATGATAAATTTTAGTTTCAAGCTTAGCCGCCAAGAGGCGATCCTCTTCCAGCTCAAGATGACACACCGCATTCTCAAAGGTTTTGATATTTTCATTATGGGTTAGGTGCACCTTCATATGCTCCCAACTCTGAGGTAATGAACGAATCACTGCTTGCACTTGCTACTCATCAGTCAGGACATGGCCAGCATCTTTCAGCTCATTAATCATGTTTGACATCTTTTTAAGGTGTTGCTTCATGGCCTGACCATAAGGCTTCTTATAAGAGCCAAACTTAATAGTGAGTTGTCTCAGTCTAGTCACTGAAGTATGACCAAATCTTGCTGCCAATGCTTTCCATATTTCCTTGACATTCTCAAAATGCCTAAACTCTCGCATGACGTCATTTTACATGCTACTCAGTAATGTAATGCGAGCAAGAGAGTTCTTTCTTTTCCATGCAGCAAATGCATCCTTATCTCTCTTATGCTGCGCAGTGTTTCCTTCTTCAGGTTCTACCATGGTCAGGTTAAGAGCTTCTAGTGCCTTTTGCTCTTCTAGCACATATTGAATTTTCATATGCCATATTTCATAGTTATCGCCATTGAGCTTCTCACCTTTTTTTAGCTCAGCGATTATGCTCTTTGTGGCTAAAGCCATTGATCTAAACATATCAGACATATATGCACGAATTATTAATGCTTATCATTTATGCATCCATTTTGCACAAAACCATCATATTAATGAATAATTTCAAGTAAGATTTCAGAATCAAAATGTCACTATGTCTCCAATCATCATCCAAAATCCTAACTTTGAGTTATTATTAATATAACATTCTATGCAAAATAAATTCTTTGAAATTACAAAAAAAAAAAATTCTATGAACTACCCACAATAGTTAACAATAACAAAAAGTAAAAAATATTTGATATCAAACAATGATATAATAATAATGCTTTCACATAATACAACTAATATATCAAATACCATACCAACAATGACTAGGTAGAAAACATTACATAATATGTCCATAAAGCATACAAAATAAATACCAGCCAAAACATCTAACACCAAGTCAATCAATATATGAACTGGGAAAGATCATTTTTTGTTCAATCTCTTGATCTTTTCTTTTGTAACAACAATCCAGTAATATTCATCTATAAAGGCCATCACAAGACTCCTATACAAAGTAGCTTTGTTGACTTCCCATAAGCAATTCAACACTCCTTACCATTCCAATGGAAGAGTGTTTATGAAAAATCGCACCATCTAAGATTGTGGCATGGGACAACCATTCCATATGACCTTTTGTATTTTCCGGTTGACTTCAAGAACATGATCAATTAAGTCGTCACTCTCCCATCGATAATCAGTCAGCTCAGCTATCAACCTAGAAAGCCTTTTCTTTTGTTCATCGGTAATTGCGCAAATAGATGTATGCAACTTAAGGGGAGGCATTGTTCCTGCAACAAATGCAAAACAAACAAGGGATTACATATAATCCACATAGACTTAATTGGAAAAAGAAACACATTCTTTTTTTTTGTCAACGGTCAAAGTCAACGGTCAATGGTCAAACAGGTCGAGGTCAATGGGTCAACGGGTCAGGTAGGATTGGGTCGGACCGGTCGGGCCGGTCGGGCCGGGTCAGACGAACCGACCAGCACGTGCCACGCGCGTGCGCGGGCACTGCAAGCTAACGTCACGATGACGTCAGCACACGCCAGCCACCGCACACGTGCGTCACACGTGCCTGGGAAACGATCGGCACATGTGTCGCATGCGCCCAGTAGAGACCGAATCGGCGTGTGCGTTGCACGCGTTAACGACACTAGTTCCTTTCGGCTGCGCGTGGCAGCGCATCCAGCGGCCTCCAGCGACGATCCACCACTCGTTTTTCTCGTATCAACGAGACCTTCAACCCTACGCTATTAGAAAAGAACTTTGATTTACAAAAAAATCAAAAAGACTAGGGGGAACAGTATGGTGCTGGGATTTTTTGTCCCCGATCGACCGACAGCGGCTTTTCTCGAATTTCAACCACAAAAAATAATTCAATAACATAAAAGGGGATCGGGAAACATGAACAATGGCTCTGATACCAATGTTAGGAATAACCGATTCCCTAAAATGGATTCGACAATAAATCGAACCCCTAAAACGAATGCGGAAGACGAGCCAAAGAATAACATGTATCACCGATCAAAGATACACCATGGAATCGAGCGTACCTTATTGTCCACAGATTAAACACCAATGTTGAAGATTGAGGAAGGATTCTGATCCGGTCTATCGAGGAGCGCACTGTTGCTTCAAAAAGGGGAGAAAACTTACGTTCTTTTTGGGAGAGAGAGACTGAAACGTATTAGGGGGAGAGAGAGTCTTCACGTACGTACGCCAAAAGGTACGTTCCTTTTCCTTTTTACTTTCCCTCAAAGCGTCTCCTCCAAAGGACGCAACCCCTCAACGTAATGCCTATCCCAAAAGACGCAACCCCTGGCATCGCAACTGTTCCTCCATGGGCCCTTATCTTACGGACCGGGCTTTTAGACCCAACATGGGCGGACGGGCCCACTTAGGCCCATCAACACATGAATAAAAACCATCAGTGAGGATGGAGGTGGAGGCGGCTTGTAGCGGTGGAGTTGGTGGCATGGCACAAGAAGGTGTGCAAGGGATAGTGGCGGCGAAAAGGCGTTGGTCGAGGTGGGTAGCTATGGAGGTGATCAAGGGAAGAAGGATAGAAGAAGATGATGAAATGAGAGAAAAATGGAGAGAGATGGGGCTAAGGGGGCTTCAGCCAGCTTGGGAAATGAGGGGAGAGAGAGAGAGAAATTAGATGTTTTCCTCAAAATCTCATCATTAATTTCTAGCAAAAAGCCCTAAAATCCTCCCTAATTCACTCTCCTCCTTTCATTCTCTCATTTTGTTATTTAGTCCATAAATGCAAAGCTTCAAGAAGGGCGTTTTGGACATTTCACATACTTTTTGACCAAATATTCTTATTTTGTCCTTAGGTAGCCCGTTTGCTTGAATACACTTGAAATGGGCTTGGTGGCCTTGGCTTGGCCCACTTGGGCCCTCATGGCCAAACATCATGGGTGTGAGGCCCATTGGGTTTTCGCTTGGCCCGGCTCCCTTTTCGGCTTCCAATTCTCAACGAATTAGTCCTTATCTGAAAATTTTAATGCTTATCGATAAATTGAGGGATAAATAAGGCGGCATCCAATAGGCTAGTCTTGAAGTCCTTGAAAGTTTGATACCCAAAATCGAAATAAAATTCCTGATTAAAATTGATCGAATGTAATTTTAGTATGACCTAAGTTATCGAGTAGCTTTTAGGGGTTTTCATGCGATTGATCCATGGTCGATAATTTTCAATCGACGTTTGTGCCTCTTTGAATCGTGGATGACCCTCAATTTTCATGTAATCGCGATGATTCAATTACGTACCTTGAATACAAGATCAATAGAAAAATTGATTTATCGTCATTCGATACGAGTATCGTAATCATGCAGAACTACTTGCGAACCGACTATGTACTTCTGTCGAATCGATTTATATCCATTCATTAATTGACTTATAACAACGTAGTATTGACCATTGTCGTTCCTTTTGGTTGAGTGGTCGATCCCTGATTGAATTCTCTGATCTTTCGCATTTTAACTCTTTATGGCTTTGCCCAATAGATTAGTTAACTCATGAGTAATCAATTCATAATAAATTAACTCTCAATGTATTGATGAAATAATCATTTCATATATTTCGAAAAAGGCTCGAATATCAGGATATCACATACATACCACACTTGTAAAATTTGAAAATGTAGTAATTTGTTAATTTATTTGGACATCGGTAAATTCCTTACAATATTACTGATCTACTAATTTTAATTGCGATGATAATGCCCTAAATCATTGGTAAATTTCTTACAGTTTTGAAAGTTTATGAACCACGTTCGTAAAAATTAAAGAAGTTGGTAGCATACTAATTTTTTTGGGAAATTTCCTACAGGATTGGTATTCCACTAATCACACTTGCAAAATTACAAAGAAGCTATAAATTCACTAATTTAGTGGAATGTTGGTAAATTTATTAAAGTATTAATAAGTCACTAATGACAATTGTACAATTTCCGAAGAGTTGGTTAATTTACTAATTCATTTGGACAAGTGTAGGTAGCTTACAAACCAGGCTTGTAAAAGTTGAAAAAGTTGGTGACCACTAATATAGTGGCAGGATGGCAAATTCTTTATAGAGTCGGGCATTTACTGATCAAACTTGTAAAATTTCAAATAAATATATATAGTAAGTTAGTAATTTTGTGGAACGTAGGTAAATTTACTATAATGTTGATAAATTACTAATCATACTTGTAGAATTTCAGAGGAGTCGATGATTTGCTACTTTGTTTGGCTGTTAATAAAATCTTGATAATATTGGTATTTTGCTAAATCTCAATAATAGTGGTAATTTGCTAACGGATGAACTGAGAAGCAAGTAAACAGAAATATTTTTTTAGCAACAGTGTTGGAAAATTACTGGCAACATTAAGGGCACGGGAGGGTTAATATGTAGTGGTTTCTTTTCTTGAAATTTGGAAAGAAAAAAATAAAGTACGAGATTTCGACGCTATAGAGTGATTTAACACTAAAAGAAATAGGCAACTAAATAATATTTATATGTTTCTTCCAGATGAGAAGGTGAATCGTCATTCTTTTACATTTTCAGTTACTTTGCTTGCTAATTGATTTTTTTTTTTGGGGGTATGTTTAGTTTAGAACGAATACATCCATGGTTCTATCAACAGCAACATTGAAAAACGCTTTCGAGATTTGCCTGAGGGAGGCAATATATATTTTGTGAAGAATCATTTAGTGGTTAAGAACGTGGATACTAATCGTGTTGTTAGTGACAACAAGCACATGATTCAAGCCTTATGCCAATAAGATGGGGAAAGAAGTTGGAGAAGATGACATGGCAATGCCTTACGTAGATTCGACGTTTGTTGAATTTGAGAACCTACGCAGCAGGATTGAAAAGGATTAAGTTCCAACTGGTATTACATTTTACAATTTTATTACAGGGATGATAATTTTCAGATCACAAGTTGAAGAATTATAGAGAAGAAATGTCATGGGCCAAAATTTGGAGGAGCGATAGTTATGAAGAATGTAAATGGAGCCATAGTGAAAACCATGCCCATTGAGCTCAAAGATAATAGGGGGAGAAGTGTTAAAAAAGTCATAAACATTTTGTGTCACGTCCCAAACCTCGAGCGCGCACGCATCCCACTGCGGTTGATACAAAGATGCAACTTCCCAGGACACGTCGCCGACCCATTTCATTTTAGACGCATGCGGAAGCAAAACAATAAACCCTAGAAAACAAAAAGCATGGGATAGGAAAGCAAGACAACATTTCAAAAAAAAAAACCAACTTGTATAAATAACAGGGTTTAGTTACAAAACAAGTCTGGTCAAAAGTCTACAAAAAGGTTGGCTCTCAAAAAAAAGTTGTCCTACAACATACTAGTCGGACACAAACACCGATCCTTCCGACTCCACCTCTGCAACTCCGGGGCTACGGTCCTCCACCACTGTCATCTAAGGACTTGAAAATTGTTATACAATAACTAATGAGACAATGTCTTAGCAAGTCCACCCCCTAAATCCCTATTAGGAAGGAAATACACTCAAGAGTGGCCTAGCCACACCACACAAAGGACTTAGCTCGCCTCATTTCCTTCCTACAAGTTAGTACAGTTCATATCACATGCAATAATAAGAACTTAAATAACCGGAACGAAAACACTTTCACATGACCAACAACCTTAGGGGTCTTGATTATAAGACCAAATCATTATGAAACGTCACATACCGTGCCACACAATTTCGTCCCATAATCCAGCTCATCAATAACACTCAGCATGCGTGCGTTCCAATTGTTAAACAATGCCACACATGGGCATAGCCTACTCAAAGTTCGGTTATCTATTAGCGTTTAGCCAGGCATCATCTCCTTACCTTGGAGCACAGCTTCGTCACTACGTTGACGGCATTCCCAAAGGAGCATAGGTTCAAAATCAACTGTGACTTGAGCCCATTGTATGGGGCATCATCCCATATAGGGTACGTATAGCTCAACAGCTCAGGACAGTTTCCATTTAACCAACACGAAAATTCATACTTGGCCTAGGACATTTTGCATTTCACTCAAATGCTTCAATTAAAATAATAATCCTGGCATCTTTTCTATGTATTAAAAATATTCGAGAAAGTAGTCGTGTGTGGGTACACGTCAATTTGAACCAGAAAAACTGATACTTTCCTTTTTCAAACCCCACTATTTGATATCATAATTAAAATCCATTTTCGGTGTCAAAACTCGACACTCGGGATTTTCTAAATAAAATCCATACTTTTCACAATCAACACTTAATTTGCAATATCCAACAATTAATTGCATAATCCAACCATATCATCAAATGCGTAATTTCTAGCAAGCAAAGCATCAACAATCACAACTACTACTGGCCCTAACCAGCAGAAATGGCCCACTCGCACGTCTCCGAGTTTAAATCTAGAAATCTAATCAAACGAGTTCAGAAAATTCTCAAATTTGAACATATTATAAAAGACACATAAAAGAACATTTTTCATGGAGACACCTTAACCCAGATCTTTCTAGATTCAGTCCAGTAAATCGCTCAATCTAGAACAGAAACTGTGTCCATTTCCAGAAAGTTTGTTTTCCGAAATAAGTTTTGTTCAAGACCCAAAACTTGTCCATTTAATCTGAAATTTGACTATGTTAAACTAAAAGATATGACAAATAATTTTTTTGAAGAAACCATTTTGAAATTTGAACCCTAAGAGTTTATCAAAACCCCTTGAATCCCAAAAGGTCACTAGTTCCTACGAAAACTGAGGTTTTGTTTGCAAATGACGGAGCTAATATCTCCTTTTTTAAATCCCTAAAAATCTTGAGAAAAATATATGTTGTAACTAAAGATGTCTAAAATACTTCTCAAGAAGGAATCGACCTCAAATTCGCAACCTATTTCGATCCACAAAAATGGCAAACGACGAGGGTCCAGAGATTCGAACTGCAAACAGTCCACTGGATTCGACTAAACCAACTTCAATGGTGCTAATCTCACTAATTAGATTAATACTAAACCATTCTAAGGCTAATCTAACAATTATAGATTATCACTAATCAATTCTTAAGCTAATCTAAATAACCATTAAGCATAATTAACCTCCTAAGCAAAGTTTAGTGAGTAAACTCACTGGATTTGCACGCTGATGAGTTCACCATGATGAGGACGCGAAGGCGAGCAATAAACTAGCCCACAGCAACACCAAGCGAGATTCGGAAGACACCTAAAACGAGCCTTGAAGCTTCCACAGCCTTATTGATCTTCAGCTACTGATCTTGGCCGGAGAAGGGCTGCTCGGTGGCTGGTTGGGTGCGAAAACAGCAAGGACGGGCGAAGGTGGTTGCGGCTAGACTTCCGATGGCTTGGGGCGGCTAACGGCGATGGCTCACGGTGGCTGGCGACCAGGGACAGCGACAGACAACGGTGCTGGACCGCCAGAGACACACGGGACAGCGGCAAGTGAGAGCTAGCGTGCGGACGGCGCAACGGCAAAGGAGTGGGCACTAGCGACTTGTGGCTACTTCGGACGACAAGGGGGCCTACTACTGTTCTTCCTCTAGTCTTGCTGAGCTTCTAAACTTCCTCAAAAATGGAGAAAGCCACCAATTGAGGGAGAAGAAGGTCTACTGAAGAGGGGGCTCCCCTTGGTGGCCTTAAGCCTTCAACACTTGTCAAACTCACCTCTCTCTTGCCCCCACCATGAAATCCCATGACCTCAACCATTCTCTCACCTCAATTTTCTTCAAGAAGTCTCCCAACAAGTCTAAAATGTTGTGTACCCCTTGGCATACGAATTTAAGACATTTGTACATCAAATCTATTCAATTTCATTCAATTCCTAAACCAATCAATCCAAATTGAAGCTCATAAATTCATACAATGTAACCATACTTTGATTTTTCGCCAAAAATCTCGGTTTGTAGAAAAATCTTCAGAAGAAGAGTCAATGCACCTAAAATGACTTGTGACATAACAGAACTCTCAATTTCTGAATTCGGGTTTGATTTCATGATCAATTTCAATTCGGTATGAATTTAACGCGTCCTAATTTACTAGGTAGCTTTTATGAATTTTTCATGCAATTGACCCATGGTCGATTGTTTTCAAGTCACACGTATATCTCCGACATATTAGCGACTCTTGGTTGTCGTAGAAATCCCGAAATTTCAAATACGGACACAGGGTACCAAAGCGAAAGAAGAATCGGTCTAGTGCTGATCGACAATAATTGTGCAATTAGGTGGAATCACCAACACTCAATCACATAGCTTTGTCGAGTCGACCAATCTCCAATCGTTAATCGATTTTTAACTGTGCCGTAATGACCTTTGCAGATTAGTACGGTCGAGCAGTCAATTCCCGATCGAATTCTCAAGTTTGTTGCATTAGAATCCCTTAACGGCTTCACCTGATAGACTAGTTATCCCATGAGTAATCAGTTCAAGAAAAAGAACTATAGGTGCATCAATGAAATGCCTGACTCGTTCAATCGAAATCAGAACCTGAAATTTAGGATGTTACAACACCAACCAAGGCTAAAATGGAGCCGGAAACGGGCCTTGAAGACAAAACCTCCTTACTGGTTCGGTCTCTTCTCAAGACCAAAGAAAGGGAAACTAGCGGCTGGAAACGGCGAGGGAGCGACAGCGAGGCTAAAGCGACTTGGACGAGTGGTTCTAGTGGCTTGGCTGGCTTCAACGATGGCCCACAGCTACTAAACGACCAGGGACAGCGACTAGGGATGCTCGGGATGCGGCTGGACTTGCGGAACAATAGCTGGTCCCCTGGAACATGCAACGACAGCAGCTAGCTTCCACAGGAGAGCGACGACTTGGATGAAAGAGAGGGAGCTTCGGCTGGCTTGCTGCTGGCTTCTCTGGTTTTGCTAAGCTTCTCTCCTTTAACAACAATGGAGAAAGCCAAAAAATTAGAGAGAAGAAGATCTGCTGAAGCAATGGGTCCCCAAGAGCTCTCTAGCCTTTCAACACTTGTCCAACTCTCCTTGGCTTTGCCCCCACCATGATAGCCCATGTCTTCAGCCATTCTCTCTCCTTAATCTTCCTCAAGAAGCCTCTCAACAAGTCCAAAATGTTGTGTACCCCTTGGCATACGAATTTTGGACATTTGTACATCAAATCAAATTCAATTTCATTCAATTCCTAAACCAATCAATCCAAATTGAAGCTCATAAATTCATCCAATGTAACCACACTTAAATCCACATTTTTCCTTAACCATAGAACCATCTTGGATTCCAAAAGTGCGACCAAAAGCGGGCCTACCAATTTTCCTAAACCAAATTAATCATACTTAGATTTTTATTGCCAAAAAACTCAATTTGCAGAAAAATCTTCTAAAGATGAGTCAATGTTCCTAAAATGATTTGTGACATGACAGAACTTTCAATTTCTGAAACCGAGTTCAATTTCTCGGTTAATTTCAGTATAGCGCGATTTTGACGCATCATAATCTACCGGGTAGCTTTTAGGAACTTTTCGTGCAATTGACATGTGGTCGATTGTTTTCGAGCCACAAAGTGCATCTTCGATACATTGGCGACTCTCGATTGTTGTAGAAATCTCAAGGTTTCAAATACGGACACAGAGTATCAAAACGGCAGAGAAATCGATCTAGTGCTGATCAACAAGATTTGTGTGATCAGGTGGAATCACCCACACTTAATCACATGCCTTTGTCGAGTCGACCTATTTTCGGTCTCTAATCGGTCTGTGTCGTAGTGACCCTTGCAAATTAGTACGGTCAAGTAATCGTTTTATGTTCGAATTCTCAAGTCTATTGCGTTAAAATCCCTTAACGACTTCACTTGATAGACTAATTATCTCGTGAGTGGCCAACTCAGAGAAGAGAGCTATAGGCGCGAAGATGAAATGCCTGACTCATTCAATTGAAAACAAAATTGGAAAATTAGGATGTCACATTTTGCATTTGTCCAAATTTAGTCATAAACCTTTTTTTGGTACCAATTTAGTCCTAAACCTTTTTATTTGGTGCCGACTCAATCATGACCAGCCAATTTTTACTAGAATTTGCTGACTGGGTACCGACCGATTGACGTGACCCGATCGGTAATCGGTCGGTGTTGATATAGACAAATTTTAATAATATATTTAATATTTTTGAATTTTCTTTTTTTCTTCTCCTCCTCCTTTCTTTAGCCAGTTGCCAAGGTCCGGCGACTAGCCAGAGGTGACAGCCAACGAGGTCAAGGTCCACCTCACTGGTCACCTCACTAGTGGCCACAAGGGCGGCTTGGCATTGGGTGGCGAGGCTCTCCCTTGCTGGATCTAGTGAGGTCGAGCCTCACCACCCAGCACCAAGCCAAGTCGAGGCTACGCAACGCGAGGCTACCATTGCAGCTGTTGGCGAGGTGGCCAGCGAGGTCGAGGTCATCAAGGGTAGAATCGACCTCGCCAATCATCACCTTTGGCCAGTTGCTAAGATCCGGCAACCAGCTAGAGGAAGGAGGAGGAGAAGGAATAAAGAAAAAATAAAAATTCAAAAATATTAACATATTATTAAAAATTGTCCACATCAATGCTAATTGGGCCACGTCAACCAATCAATGCCCAGTCAGCAAAATCCGGCCAAAATTGATCGGAAATGATTGAATCGGCACCAAGTAAAGATGTTTAGGACTAAATTGACATAAAAAAATGTTTATATGACTAAATCGGCATAAATACATAAAGTTTAGAACTTTTTTGACACTTCTCCCAATAATAGGTATAGCCTAATTATCGTGTACCTAAAATTTGTATAAATTTAAGCATCTTTTGCAAATTGTAACTATTCTATTGTCTTGAAGGTCCAACCCGTATGTCTCACTTTTTGGGATCACTTTGTAGATAAATATCAAAAGACCAAATATATGTGCCCATTGAAGCATGAGATGGTTTTTTTTACTAGGGGTGAGCAACCATTCGATCAAAAGATTCCCCGTGTGATCCGACCTGAAATTGATCCGATAAGGCCAGTTTCCATGTAAAATATTTGGAGACCGGCCTAGACCCAATAGGTTTCTCATTAAGGGTAGAATCGGCTCAAAAGCAACTCTAATAAAATATTTAACATTATGTTTGAAATTATTGCCATACAATTTGCTAAAATATAATCTCTCAATGTTCAGCAAAATTTTTAATACCATAATGAATAGTAGGGCATAGCCTTTGCCTGTCAATGGGCATTGAGAACCAAAGGAAAAAGAATGGCAATGTCTAATCTCATGAATTTAGGAAATGCATTAAGAAAATACGGAAAAGAATATATAAGAATACTCAATCAAATCGTAAGCAATAAAATAATTTTATAAAGATTGCCTAATTATTAAAATCAATTTATCAATATTTATAATATAGAAAAAGCAATAGGAAAAAACTGTGATTAGATAATATTTCCATGGTAATTAAAGAAATGAAGGATCGGGGGAGACCATCCAATATGAAAGATATAACTTTTTCAACCTTTTCAAAACCAACTTAATTATTGCGAGATTTCATGGAATACCAAATACTTGCTGATGTTTCGGGTTGTAACTCAAACATTTCACTTTCAGCGCTAAAATTATTCCTACTAAAATATGATTGTTGCATATGAAAGAATCATTCCATCGAGCAAAAGAAAGTAATCAGATGTGACCCCTTTTGCAAGAATTAAATGCAAAGAAATCCCTTTCTTGTGTTAATGGTAACTGAGGAGGCAAAGAAAGGGATCAATTCCCAAGTTTCCTTCTTGCATCGACGTAAGCAAGGAATGTTCCTCTTTTCTTTCTCTATATATAACGTGCGACGAGGACAAATGCAGGCCGCACTCAAAGACCATTCCTTACTATTTCTTATTTTGTTGCTTGCATTTCATTCGGCTCGCTGCTATCAAATTCAGTCCTTCAATATCACCGATACTCCAAGTAATTTCTCTCTCTAAGTTATTTTCACCATGCATAGGATTATTGTTTTAAGAACTATAAAATCAGTGATTTGTTTTCACCAGAATTTTCATTTGCCTTTGCAAGCATGTTAGACTAGTAGCTCTCTAAGTTATTTTCACCATGCATAGGATTATTGTTTTAAGAACTATAGGATCAGTGATTTGTTTTCACCAGAATTTTCATTTGCCTTTGCAAGCATGTTAGACTAGTAGCTCTCTAAGTTATTTTCACCATGCATAGGATTATTGTTTTAAGAACTATAAGATCAGTGATTTGTTTTCACCAGAATTTTCATTTGCCTTTGTAAGCATGTTAGACTAGTAAACACTAGAAGCACGCACGATCTAGGACAAACCAATCACGGACCTCGGACCCGACTGCGGTGGGTCCCATAGGCATATTGATTTACGCCTCATCTTGTAATGCGCGTAAAGGATGAGAATTCCTATCTTCAACAACTCTAGTTGGTCCACCTCCCCTGATGGATTTCAAGCTCAAAACTTTCGCAAGAACTAAAGGCTTATTTTGTTTTATTTTTTTAATCTAGTTCTTGTGTGAAATAACCTGTAACTATTAAAGGCTTATTTTTGAAAATCCTAGTAGAGCAAGGAAGTTTAAAAAGAAATGGAATGACATAATTGAATCAGTATCCATAGAAATTTTGAACATGCAACTGACGTGGAAGGGGGAGTGACCAAATCCAACAACGAATCGTGATCAGGAGTGAATAAGAACGTGCAACACATGCTATCCTTATTGAAGATCTCAAACATCTTGCCAAATGTTTCATGAAATCTTCAATTTCATGTTAGGACCCGTGCTATTACTCATAATTGGACATGAATTCAAATTATCGCCACTTTATATAATTTTTCTTCGTGCAGAATAGGTTATATGTTGGAGTACACTTATCTTTACTTGCTCGATGTGATTTAGAATAGAATTTGACTGTAACACTAATCAGAAAAGTGGCTTGATATAGAGTTCATATGAGACTGTGCAAAAATTGACAAGCACAGTGGACCAGAGACTCAATATCTTCATTTGTCTCGTTCTCTGGCATGTACGGTCTTGCAAAGTACAACATTTTATTACCGAACATAAGCCGATCTTGTCCACTGAACACTAGAGATTTCAAGAACATTACCAACGTAGCTAATGGTAGGGGTGTCAGGAACCAAACCGAAAATCGAACCCAACCCAACCAAAAATCGAACCGAACCGAACCGAACCGAAAAATTCGATTTTTTCGATTTGTTCGATTTGGTTCGGTTTTCAGTTCGATTCTCATTAAAAACCAATATTTTTTTTATTGGTTCGGTTTTTATCAATTAACCGAACCGAACGGAACCACGAACCAATAAAATCAAACCATTAATAAAATAGTTTTATTCTCTCCCGAATCCTATCTCCTCTGGCTCGATTTCACGCGCTTCCCTCCATGGTGGCCCAGCTCGAGAGCCTCCAGCCCCCGTCCATGGTAGCCCAGCTCGAGAGCCCCCAACCCCCACCCCAGCAGCAGCAGCAGCCGCCATAGCTCTACTTCATCCTTTCCAATGATCGTGTGGGGAAGACGAAGTCGCTGATGTGCGCCCTCGGCCTCATCTCCCGCAACCTCCCCCTGCCCCCCCGACCTGCTGAACGCTGTCTCCTCCATCTGCTACGATGACGCGGCGGGCGGCGGCAATGAGGACGGGGAGGACGGCGCGGGCAGCGGATCCGAGGAGATTCCTGTGGCGGTCGAAAAGGGTCCGGTGAGGGTTTTTTTCTCTCGGTCGTTGATCTTTTTGGGGGTTTTTTATGATGTGAAGCGGTTCGCGATGGGGATTCTGCGGCATTTCGCTCTTGGAGATCGAGGGCCCCACCGTCGAGCGGGACCTCTCTACTCTGGACAACGAGACCCGCCAGGTGCTCGAGGATTTGATGAAGACCCTCTACAGCTCCAGCAAGGCAATCGCCGCTCTGGGTCTCGCCCAGCTCGCCCTCGGCGCTTGGATCTCCTACCTCACCCACTCCTCCCCCATCTTCGAGGCCTCCCTCATCGGCTGCGTCGCCTTCGGCTTCCCCTTCTCCCTCGCCTTCCTGCTCCGCCAGTGCGTCAAGCCCATCTACTTCTTCTTCAAGATGGAGCAGCTCGGCCGCCTCCAGATCCTCACCCTCTCGCTCCAGGCTGCCAAGAGCTTGAACGTCTTCAAGATGGAGCAGCACACTATTCATGGGTTTTTACCAAATGGCTGGTTTTTCCCTCTTACATAATTTTGTGAGGAGTAAGAGATCGTGGAATGCCCCTGTTGTGGATTTCGGCGACCGGGCTGAGGGATTTTTGGGAATTTTCCAAAAAAAAAAAATCGAAAACCGAAAAACCGAAAAACCGAAATTTCGGTTGGGTTCGTATTCGGTTCGGGTCTTATTCGGTTCAGTTCGCAAGTTTTTTCTAACAGTTCAGTTTGGTTCAATTTTTCAAAAAAACCGAACCGAACCGAACCGTTAACACCCCTAGCTAATGGCTTGTCTTCATAGATTTTTACATTTTATTCTTGTTTATTCTAATGTTGTCTCAGTCTACATTTCACATTATTTTGTCTTTAAACATATGAAATTTTCAAAACCCGTAAACTTTAATACGTAATTTGAATAATAACTTTTTATATTTGAATAACATTTTGAATTTTAACAAGAAAGAACAAAGTTATTTTGAAACTCCGATCATTGTGCTTACCTTGTTTCGTTCTAATTTATTATATGTCATATAAATAAGAAAGTTAGGTAGAATGGAGTTTAATGGTTAAACCACATCATCACTCAATTAACTCCCATTTCCCTTAATGTTAATTAGACATATCACACAACGGTATAGTAGGAAAAAAGTTAATCTTGTATAATCTAACATAATGTATCTAGAACAATGTATGAATAGGAACTTGCCTTACTTATTAGATCCAATCCCGTTAACCTTAATACTCTGATGTCACTACTAAACAACAAAACCATAAAAATGGCCATCATTAGAAAAAGCAGAGATTCATGAACATAAAGTTGGGCCTATTTGTTTTCACAACAATACTTCATAATATTTTTCTTTATATATATGTATGGGAAAAAGCAGACATTCATGAACATAAAGTTTTTTGCCACGTGAAGTTAGATGCTGAAGTTGCCCAGACAGCTATAACACTTTTCTATCTTTTCAAGAACCAGATTCAGTTGATTTTAGGACTCGATGTTATTACTAAAAAATTGGGCCATGCATGTGAACGTGCATCGATTTCTAAGGAAAGCATGTGAACGTGCATGGTTTTCTAAGGAAAGCATGTGATGAAACTATGAAAATGGACACATCAGAAAATGATGGGAGTAATAAAATTTATGAAAAAGGAATGATATCCATAAAATGCCTAAATATAGAACTTCACGTTGCCTAGCATGGAAAGAGATCTTAAAAGCAATTTACTTAGAGAATAGGGAAAAAAAATAAAGAACGAAAAAATATAGAAGCATTTGTTCATAGGAAGCAAATAAATTTGAGAGATTTGCAAGGAGAGGGAACTTCCTAAATCAAATTGCAATGTGTTAGTAAAATAATAGCAATAATGTCACGTGACAATGGGAAGAAGAGTTTTAAACTAAGAGGCAGAGTGTTCATATTAAAATGTCAACAGATCCATCATGTTACCCATGTAGACAAAACTTTCTAATTTAAGGAAAGAATCTCTATCCTAATGCATATCACGTATGTATGTACATATACACTAATTATCACACCTGACAGTGCCCTAATCGAAGCTAACTAATATTCCCTTGGTTAATAACATAAGCTCTTGATACTAACTTTGTCATACATCAAATCCATCCCACAAATTTAGAGAATGACTTGCCATCCTTTGAAGAAAATAAAAAACGAAGTCTCAAAACAAGAATACTGTCCCGACCTAACCCATTGCACAGGAGAGATTATTAGGTTTAGGGGTATTGTCCACTTCAGGCCGACGGCATTTTATCAACTCGGACTCTCGCAAGTCCATACGTCGCGTGACACCAGACATTCAAAATACACAGCCAAATATTCCAAACTCGGGGACTTGATTACATTAGCCATAAAACTAACGCCATTTCGGTACCTAAATTGAATAAAACGCCATAACAGCCTATCCAAAAGAAATCTAACGTTCGCCCTAACCATTCTAAAGCAAAAAAGTAACACTCAAAAGATTGAAATGCGCAATCAATAATAATCGTAAAGGAAAGCACATAAGCATCCTAATATTGTCCCTAAAAATAAAAAGACAATAAAAAATAGAGAACCCTATTGTAAAGCCCTAAAGGCTTGTCCAATTTTTAGGTTTCAATTTCTAAGGATTTTCTAATTTTTATTTTTATATTTTTAATAACTTTTTCAGTTTTTTTTAATTTTTTAACGATTTTCTAAAACTCTAATTTTTTTATTGATTTTCGAATTTTTCAATAAAAATTTATTATTTCCTAAAGCTTTTAAAAAAATTTATCATTTTCTGAATTTTAAAAATTTTAAAATATTTTTTTTATTATTAATATTTTCTAATATTAACTTATAAGAAATTAGGGCCGGGTCAAGAGACCCAACCCAACTAAACCGTGTCGGATCGAGTTGGGCCAAAAATATTAACCCCGAAAGCCCACACGGAAATAATTAAATGAGCCCATGAAAACTTCTCTTCTTTTTTAATTTTTCTCTCTGGCCCAACTTCCACTAAGAACCAGCCCAAAACCCATCTCTCCCTTTTTTAACCTTTTTTTAATTTCTTTTATTTCTTTTCATTTTTTTTTTGTCTTTTCTGTTTTTGTCTTTTTCTGCCCGGATCATCTTCATCCTCTCACCCCACCTTCAACGAAACCGAGCTCCTGCAACTCATCTCCTTCGGCCAGAAACACTGAACACCACCGCCATCTGGCCACCGGTCCCCGCACCACACCATCGCCGAGCCAACACCACCGACCAAACCGCCACCAACAGATGCCTACCATTTCCGGTTTGCCATTCCGGACACCACGAAACACCAAAATGAACAACACCCGGAACTCAAAACTTCTAATATTAACAAACTCAGCAAACAAACTAGCACAAGCACGTTAAAACAGAGAGGAAAGCTGACTTGAGTAGCCTTGAACCATGGACAGGGGCTCGCTGGCGAGAGGCTCCGGTGGTGTATTCCTTCTCCGGCGACTCAAAAACGATAGGCATGGTATGTAATCGCAAGAAAAACACGGGAAAAGCATGATATTAGACGTCATTCGAAAATTCAAGAACAATCAATGCATTAAACCAAGTTTATAAAAGTCGATCTGCCTTGAAGATTTCGGCAACTCATTTAGGCATTTCCTCAAACAGTTAATGTGCGGTCTAACAGAAGGGTTACGGAGCAAGATTCCATGCAGTTTTCAAACCAGAAACGACACACACAGGTCTAGATTAACATTTTTCGTGCTGGATTAGTCTTATTTTGCTACGATTCACTTAAACCTTTCACCATTAGATTCGGTATTCTTGAAGGTTTCTATGCTTCATTCAGGCAATATATCAAACAGTCGGCACGCACTGATGCACACGAGCTTTAAGTCTCAATCTAAAGCATTCATCAGTCCATACGCGATGCATCCACCTCGAAACATCATGAATCGTCCTAAACTTGCTTCGGTTTGCCAAGATTTTGATCACTAAGTCCAAACGGCTCGGGCATGTTCTAACGGAAAGGGCGTTCGTACCGGGCTTCTTAGTCGAGTCGGGATCTCGATCGGTAACGGCGAGGGACGCTTGGCCAGAACAGCTCTCCTGTTGCAGAAGGATCGTCAAGCAAGTGGAGGTCGGTTCACGGACCTCCGATCGGAACCCGGGAATCAGAGGCGGGGCTCCGGCGACTGGACTTCCTGCCAAAAAACCTTGAGCCTTCCTCCGTTCTCCCCCTTGAATCTCTGTAGCCGCGAGCGTGCTCTCTTGTCCTTCGCCCACTCCTCGCTCAGCCCCTTCCTCCCGCAGGAATCTTTTCCGTTAGGATTTGCCAGCTCAACCCTTCTAGAAGGTTTGGATCGCCTTGTCACTGATCGTCGCGTTTTCCTCGCTCACCGGCACTCACGGACGCTCGGAGGATACTCTTCTATTTCCATCACCCGCAGGTCACTCTTCCCTCTCTCCTCACAGGCGCTGGTTTCGGACAAACGAAGGGGAAGAAGTGACCTTGGGCTGGGCCACTTTAGGGCTTTTATGGGCTCAAAACAAAGGAAATAAAGATGAGCTCGAAACAAAAGAAATGAAGATGGGCCTAATAAGAAAGAAACAAAGGTCGGAGAGGGGGGGGAACGAACTCGGCGGGCTGAAACTTGCCAAGTGGGCCGGACACGCTGTCCCACACGACTTCATCATTTTTTTCTTTTTTTTTCGTTTTTTATTTATGCTTTATAAATATATATATATATATATATATATATATATATACCATTTTTATATATATTTTACAAGATAAATTGATATTTAAAATGTCGACAAAAATTCAAATGTCAACAAATAGTAATTTTAAACATCTATATTGACTAAGCAAAACCTTTAATTGAATGATAATTATAATAAAATCCATTATATCATGAATTAACCAAAATCTAGTATTTCTTTAACCCTCTCCAACTCTCTTTTAACGTGATTGGAAATTTGAAGAATTGGTGATAATAGTTTTTGAAGGAAAAAAAAAATGAGTTTTAGCATTTAGAGTTTTAGCATTTAGGCAAATGATGAAAGCTGAATGCTAGTCCCTATTAGCAATAGATTTTCAATCTTTCCAATGTTGACTTTCAAGTGAAAGCTCATTCAAAATAATTGCTAAATGGTCCGGTATTTCTCCAAAGGGCTTTGGAGGTCAAAAGTTTATTGGGAATGCTGAATGAAACGCACCCCAAGTACTGGTCAAGCTCCAAGGGAGGATTTTGAATTGATCTTATAATAAGATGACATGAACCCAAAACCGTCTTACTATATTTATCTTCACATTATTACATCCAGTTCTTGATTTTTAAAAAAAGACTAAAAGAATCTTTTCAATTGGCATTTTAGATTTATTGACAATTCAAATTACATATGAATTAATAATTTATCAAAGTTTATTCCTTTTTTTTCTTTTTGTTATACTTTACTCCAATTCTAATTCTTACTCTCATATTTTTGCTTTGTCTCCTTGTAAGATGTTGGGGTTGAAACCCACACCTTAAGCTAAATCATCTCCACCCCAACTTCTCTAAGGATTCATCGCCCCTCACTTCCTTCTTTTCATGTGGGAAGGATGTCCACCAGAGTAAATCTCGGTGATATATTAAACTTTACTTGAAGTGATTCTTTTGGGAGCACGGGTATTAATCATTTGAGAAAATTAAGCTTTTAATCTAATTAATGTGAAGGGCTGGTTCTAAATAATTTATAGCAATTCATGAAGATGCAGCTCAACCACAAAACTCGATTCTATCCATCTTTCTTATTATTCACATGTGAAACCGCAAAAGGAAACGAATATTACATTTGTGGCATCTTTTTATAAAGATGAATGTATGCATTAAAGTTAGATTATGAGATGAAGAATAAATAAAAAAATATAATCTTTGATGGGTAAATTTTAGATTTGATAAAAATAATTAATTTCGTATCCAAGAAACACTATAGATTTTAACTCGTAAACTCGTAAGATGTTATCGTGGTAACGACATAGAAATCATGGAGTGGATCATCTCCGACTGACTAAATGGAATTAAATTTTTGTGATCAGTGTTGAACGTAAATTGCGTAATCCCAAGATCTCCATAACTGTAATGAACACGCATAATGAAGCGGGCCTCCGGTGACCGGACTTTCTGCCTTCGCGGAGACCAGACTTGCTCGTTGTCTCTCGTTCCCTCTCTGGTATCCCCGCTGTCCCTTTCTCTCTCTAGTATCTGGCTTTTGCCAAAAAAACCATGAGCCTTCCTCCGTTCACCCGCTCCTCGCTCAGCCCCTTTCTCCCGCAGGAATCTTTTCCGTTAGGATTTGCCAGCTCAACCCTTTGGACCCCCTTGTCACTGCTCGTCGCGTTTTCCTCGCTCACCGACACTCACGGACGCTCGGAGGATACTCTTCTATTTCCATCACCCGCAGGTCACCCTTCCCTCTCTCCTCACAGGCGCTGGTTTCGGACAAACGAAGGGGAAGAAGTGACCTTGGGCTGGGCCACTTTAGGGCTTTTATGGGCTCAAAACAAAGGAAATAAAGATGGGCTCAAAACACAAGAGATGAAGATGGGCCTAATAAGAAAGAAACAAAGATAGGAGGGGGGAACGGACTCAGCGGGTTGAAAGTTGCCAAGTGGGCCGGACACGCTGTCCCACACGACTTCATCATTTTTTCTTTCTTTTTTCATTTTTTTTATATATGCTACATATATTTTACTATTTTTATATAAATTTTACATTTTTACAAGATAAATGGATATTTAAAACGTCAACAAAAATTCAAATGTCAACAAATAGTAATTTTAAACATTCATATTGACTAAGCAAAACCTTTCATTGAATGATAATTATAATAAAATCCATCATATTATGAATTAACCTAAATCTATAAATTTTTTAACCCTCGCCAACTCTCTCTTAATGTGATCAGAAATTTAAAGAATTGGTGATAATAGTTTTTGAAGGAAAAAAATGAGTTTTAGCATTTAGGCAAATGCCGAAAGCTCAATGTTAGTCTTTATTAGCAATGGGTTTTCGGTTTTCAATGTTGACTTTCAAGTGAAAGCTCAATTGAAATAGTTGCTAAACGGTTTAATATTTCTCCAAAGGGTTTTGGAGGTCAAAAGTTTATTGAGAACGCTGAACCAAACGCACCTCAAGTGCTGGTCAAGCTCCAGGGGAGGATAGTGAATTGATCTTATAATAAGATGACATGAACCCAAAACTGACTTACTATATTTATCTTCACATTATTACATCCAGTTCTTGATTTTTTAACAACCCTCGAGCAATTTACAAGGATCTTTTCGAAGGTGGCAACAATATCTTGGTAATGAATTAGCTTCTTTGAAATGAATTATTAAATTACCAACTCTTCTTCAATTTTGCTGGTATCACAAGTAAATTTCTTACATTATAATAAATTTATCAAGATTCCTATCGTTAGTAATGTATCAGCTTCTTTGAACCTTCACAAGTGAATTTAGTTAAATATCAACCGTACATGAAACTTACTAATATGATAATATCCGAACGAATCAATTATCTGCCAACATCTTTTAAATTCTACCATTGTTGTTAGTAAAATCCTAGCACTATAAGGAATTTACTTACACTAAATACATTAATAAACTACCAACTAATTTAAAATTTACACAAACACCAACCTTATAAGGAATTTGCTAACATTCCTTGAATTAATTATTTGCCAATTTCTTTAAAATTTTACAAGATTGAGTAGTCAATTTCCAACGCCATGGAGAATTTACAAAAATTATAATGAATTAGTAAAATTACCAACTTCCTTTAAATTATACAAGTGTGGTTAGTAAAATACCAATTCTTTAACAAATTTACGAAACATCTCAATTAGTTAGTAAGTCTGCAACTTTTTTCACATTTTACAAGCGTGGCTAGTGTACTACCAACATATAAGGGACTTACTAATATCACGTTAAATTAGTCCAACTTCTTGGAAAGTTTATATGTATGGTCGGTGCAGATCATCCCTATAAGAAATTTACTAAAGTCTTATTAAATAAGTAGTGCGCACATCAATAAAAAGTCGCAAAGTTAAAGATCCCACTAACCATCTTGATCTAAAAATAGCCCACTAAAATAGAACATGCAAAACTCCTTCAAAAATACTGTCAATACTGACTATACGTGTTATTCGATTCTTTATTTCACTCTTTCCTAATAGTGAAAAAATAATTTTATATTGAGTAGTCTTTACTTTCTTCCACCGATTGACAAGTCGGTCTAAGTTGCAAAATAAGCTAATAGGGTTGACAACTTGTTACCATGTTAATATGTGTTGTTATGGCACATGTATTTTTTTTTTTTTTTGATGCTGGAGGAACCGCACTAGCCGACAGCAGTGCGTAAATCCCAAGGTGACACGTAAGCGGGAGAACCCACCATCCCCGGCGAGTGCCTCACCTGGGTTTCAAACTCCTCCCCTTTGCTTAAGTTTCATCGTAAGCCTTATCCAGTGGAGCCACCGCGGCTGGTGGTTATGGCACATGTATTTTAATATTATGAAAACAGAAAATGACTTTATGACTTGTCACGATCGTCAAAATTTGAAATGATACTTCCACACATCCCCAAAACCGTAGACCGTGGATAGGTATATCGGGAAAAGTCATCAATTTAGAGCAAACATTTCGTGATGAAGACCTTTTCTGTCGTAAATCACTACTTTTGTAAATCACTAATTTTTAAAATACGACACTTGTCATAGGTCAAAAGCTAGAAGCTAATTGTGTAGATTGCTACTTTCTCCTTTTGGAAGTATTGCACTCGTGACAGGTTGTAAGCTTAAAGGGAATGCCTCGTAATCAAGGCAATTTCCGTCATAAATTACTAATTTTCGACTTATTGCATTTGCAACGGATTGTAAACTTAGCACCAAAAAGACTGATTTACATAAAAGTTAAAAAGGTTTAGAACTTTTAACAATGTACATAGCCATTGTTATGATGCGGTTAGTTTGTTTCATCCATTTTTCTATCTCAACCCTAATAGTCATCAATTGACAAAAGAAATGCAAATGAGTAGATCAATTGTAACATGCGCGTAGGATAGAATTGGGCTGATGCATGACTCAACATAGCCGGATTTACAACTTGTTATTACTCATGCCTTCAAGATCTGTTATGACTTTCATCCATTGAGTTACAATAGAAACGAACCTATAATGTCTTTCTAATTAATCAATATAAATCAATTCAAAAGACAAATAAAATTCAAAATGTCAAACAGATTGATTGGTGAAATTGTAATGGACATTCTCCGTAATATACAAAATCCCAGTATCCCACTGGTCTTGTTATCAAAATCCCACTGTGTTGTAACTTATTTAGGGCACTATGAAGGGCGTTGTAAAACATTGTAAGATTCTGCGCAATGCCTTGTAATCAGGTCTATTTCGTTTTAACTTATTCATGGCATTGTAAAAGGCTGTTGTAAGCTGTCATACAATGTTGTATAACCAAGGACAGTCGTGCTCGAATTAGTTATTTTAGTTACTCTTCTCTTTTTTAATGAAGCATGGATATATTGACCAACACATGTACCTGCCGATAGAAAAAATGAGCGACAATCCTTAGTACGACATAGTACGACATATTGTCATAGAGGAATGACATGTTATTGACATTCCTGAGAATTTATTTTTTTCTATCTAGATATATAATTGGACATAATGACAAATTACATACGATGGACTCACGTAACAGCATGAGCACCTGCTATTATGTCCAAACAAATGTAATAACCGATCCATATATGAACGAATCCATATATGAACGAAGGAAATAAAAAAGCTATTGTTCGCCTAAACATTCCATGGCCCATCTAGTTTTGTTTTATGCTGAATTGCTTTGTTGAGTAACTATCTTGATCTATTCCTGCAAGCATGTTGGTTAGGCTGTATAAGTTTGGTTAAATGTTTTCAGCAAAGGTGATGCTCGTAAAACATGCATAGTTGGTATCCGATCACATGGAGAGATAATTATCACTCATTGAAGCGCGATTTGTTCACTCCTTTTCTTTAACCTTTCAAGTTCCTCATGCATAGGAGGAGCAAACTTCAACATGCAGCTTATTGGGCTATATTCTTTTGGTATTAGCTTTTGGCTCAGATATGTATGTTTTTGGTATAGTTGGTATGTGGTGAGATTGATTTGAGGCTTTGTCCTTCTCTTGAAAGACAGTCTTGTCGCTTCCTATATCTTGTCAGAAATTAGAGTATGAAAATTACGCTATGCGATAAGGGGGAAGGACCAACATGAAGAATGAGATTTATGGTCCTGATTTAGTCTTGAGTTACCCCAAACTTTTTGCCAAGATCTTTACAAGTTTTGTATCATCACGTTGGAATCAATTACAAGAAAGCTTTTATGTGTAGGATTGTGGAAACAAACAGGAGAGATTTTAAAATCGGTAAAGTGTGTAGAATGCAAATCGTGCAATCTCATGATCTCCATAATCAAAACAAGAACATAATTGAGTAGAGAGATTAACACACCTATTTTGGGATCCATCGTTCTTGAAGCGGAAAACCGATATTTCACGCGCAAGTCATTCTCCTCTATTGCCCTCCGTATTACTGGCTCAATGAGTTAGAGGAGAAACTTGAGCACTATTTATAGAGTTTT
The DNA here is from genome assembly GCA_014182385.1 of Eucalyptus viminalis. NCBI lineage: Eukaryota > Viridiplantae > Streptophyta > Magnoliopsida > Myrtales > Myrtaceae > Eucalyptus > Eucalyptus viminalis. The sequence continues at coordinate 15,977,229 of CM024527.1, read as the reverse complement.
CAACCAGATCCTCTCATTATGGACCATACTCAACTTGGCCACATTAGCCAGCCTCATATTAGATTAATTAATAAACCTTCTATCTCACCTTATACCAAACCCCGTAAAATGGTAAATTATAACGTCAATTAATGTAACTCACATCAGGAAAACTCTTACAAAGTGGTGATGCGATTTTTTAGATCGTACTTTTAGCAGCAAATCCATTTGCATTTGTACGTATTATATCTTGTATCAAGTTACAAGCCCATGGAAAAAGAAACTTCTTCCTTATTTTCCTACCTTTTCGAGCAATTTTTCTTGCAAAACTTACTTCGATCATCTATCCGTAAAACAAAATGGGCATCATCTTAACTGAACAGTTCTCAATGTAATGAATTGTGACTGATCGCAAAAATCTAGTATCATATCACATAAGCAAAATTGCACATGAGAGAGAGAGGGAGAGAGTGAGATAGCTAGTATAAGCACCTAGAGGGGGGTGAATAGGTGCACAAACAATTTATCGAGATACGGAAGCGATTCTTGCCAAACGATAGAAAGGAAATTCTCTCTTGATTATCAAAATGAAATACGATCAAGGTAAAGAGAGTAAGGAAGATAAAATTGAACACAGGATTTATAGTGATTTGGCTTATTCCAAGCCTACGTCCACTCTTCCGCACTGACAGCCCACCGGCTGGATTTCACTATGATCAAAAGAGAAGTTACAGCACAGCTTTGCCTTGATTCCACAGTGTAGATGTTCTACCACACCTCCTCAAGGTTTCTCACAAATATAGACTCTCTTTTGTATACAAGTATTCGCTCAAAGTGATTGTCTAAACAACAAGGAGCTTCAGACTTTGGAATTCTTCTATCGCACACTCCTCGAACAACTAAGAACGTCTTCTTTATATACTCCTTTATGCCATCATACCCGTTGGCACTTACCAAAGGAATTCCTCCAATCTACCCGTTGGATGGAATCAATTAGGAAGATTGTTCGAGCTATTAAAGGAACGTGTCGATAGCCCATCAATCCTGTTCGCCCATACAATCAGGATCTCGGTTTCCATAAGAAGAACCTTCCAAGAATATTTAGGCAATCATCGAATCTTCAATCATCGAAATCAATCTCGATCAATCAAAGGATTCCGCTACGTCTTTTCCAGCCACGAGATCTTCTCCAGTTGATAAGGTTGAATCCTTAACGAAACATCCAGTTCTGGATAACCTTTCTTCAACGGATTAGAGACTATCAATGAGGATAGACTTTGAGTCTTGAGTCTGGCTGTCCGGAGGTCTTCAGACTTTAAATATCAGAGTCTGCAAACCTTCAAACTAGACTGATGGAAACGTTTTGTCAGCTTCAAAATACTTTAAGAAGATTTCTCCAACAGAGAGCACATGTTTTTTCTTTAGATACAATTTATTTTTGTCATCAGTTATGCAGCAGATCATCTTAGAATACATTGATCAAAATAATGCAGTAGTTTCGATTGGCATCCCGGCATGAATTCGGAAAGGAAAGTAAAATCACACCTTATGCATGAGAGAGTCTAAATCCTTCTCTAGCTACTAAAAGTTGAGCCTGCAATCTTCATTAATATTGTCATGTTCAAATAGAAACCTCACATTTTCTCTTTTGCTGCTCTTAGAGTTTGAGACTAGGTCTCAGCCCCATAGCCAATCCCCCCAAGCACTAATTTCTTAACTCTACAATGTGTCAGATGCTTTACCATGTTCATTCACTATACACCGTATATTCTCATTGGACTTGATCATCTCAATCATTCTTTAAAAATCTCACTTCGACAGCACAACCAAGGCATACAGCAGCCAAATCAAGGCGAACTAGTAATGCCATTGGCCGACATTAGTAATGACGCTTGAGATTAATTACATGCTTCATAGGATTTTACAGTTAAAAAAGTTGCCACATATGTTTCTTGCCGATTCTTTGTCAGTGTTCTGTAATTTGGTGTTTGGCATTCCAGTGCATCCGACTAATCCATCAAGCTCATGATAGTCTCCCCATTGAGCACAACCAAACAATTTCCATGGTAAGAGGTGACTAGAGATGACCCCAGAGAGCGGCATTTAGCAGGACTTGGGCCATTGCCTTCCCACAAGTAGTTATTGCAATCATCTTGACAACCCTAAGATCATGTCTTGCATATTCAATTACTCTAAGAAGGCCACGGCCGGTAACTACTATAAATTCCTTTAGAAGTATAAACTAAAATTAGAACAATTGACCTTAGAAGCATTTTATGTTGCTAAAGGTATAGAAAATCAAAGAGAAAATGAAGCATGGATAGATCCCTTCAAAGTCTTAAACTATCCTAACCCAGAACAAATTTGGACAAGCAGCTAGTACCTTTCTCAGAGATGGCCGAATCAAGTTGTAGAGCCAACTCCAGGAAATAGCTTCACCAAAACATGCTTCAATGCCCCTTAAAGTTCTTATTCTTTCTGCTTGAAACTTTTTCTCAGTTTGTAACTTTACCATATAAAACTCTAGCTACAGTTGTTTTGTTATCTTTTTTGTGTTTCTGTCATCATCTAGGATTTGGGATCGGTACCATGCTCCATACAGTCTTGCAAGCAGGGTGGTTCAAGGACCTAGTTTTCTTCTCAGAATGGCATTGGTCACCTGCTTTACAAGGATGCTCTTAAAGAGATGCAAAGACAGTGACCCAACAATCAAAACATACTCTGACATTGGTTTGAAAGAAAAATTCGCATAAATAATGAGAAGTCTCGTCTGTTTGTAAGATGTTAACAAGTTTCAGTTGAAGTGTATAAAGCCTAGTTAAGACTACACAACTGAAAAAGAAAATGTAACTTGAATTTAACTAGGGGAGATAATGATTTATTCTTGACCTATGATTTTTACAAAGCACTCGGTATGTTCAGATCTCAAATAATATTCAACCTCAAGGTTTCAAGTCGAGGCATCAGGAGACAATGCTAATATATCATACCATACCAAGGTGTTCCTAAAATTTTTCTAGGCTGTCGTATATGATATGAACACGGACTCTATGAAACACTCGATCAGGCAAATCTCAATGTATGCATTTCTGAATCTTGTCTCATTACAGGTGTTGTACATCAGCTTCCGCCTCAGTAGCCTAAGCTACATATAAATGGCAGCCCTGAGTTACTTATCTGCCCACAAGCAAGTTCAACTCTAACCTAGCCATGTACGCCCCTTGGTCCCGCGGCCGAATGTTCTCTCACGGTTTCTCTTGGTAAGAGTAGCCGAACTCGCTATAACAAGAAGAAGCTCATTTCTGTTGCCATCAGGACAATTCTATCCGCCAGCACAGTTGCCATTGCCCTAGTTTCCTCATATATTTAAGTGCTAATGGAGAAATACCCATTAAGGAGCTACTTGTGCATCTTAAAGAACAAATTATGCTGCTTCATGAGCCGGTATCACATGTACGACTGAGAGTTTCTACTATACTTCTGTGAGATATTTCATTTTGCATCGTCTTCATGAGTATTGCTCTTCGCACTCAAATCTGTACTACGAGAGTTATTCAGCACACTCCAATATAGTGGAACATTTCAACATCGTTGAATTACAGAAGGTTGTCGACTATGAAATGTCCCGTTAAAGCCGCATAGGTAAAGCAAATGTATGCCCAAGAAATAAGATGAAATACAAAAAATGATGCAAGTAATCAGCCACATCATGGAATGTCAAATGGCATTTCCAAATATTGCTGGAAAAATCAATAGCAAATAGAAAATCACATCCACCAGGTAACTTTCTGCAATTGCAACTGAGGTGCTGGAGTGTGGGTGATCGATTATTGAATTGGGTGTCTCTGTTAGATGAACTTCACTTTTCCTTTTATGTTCATGTCAGATTATTCAAGGTGAGGAAAAATTGAAATGCAAGTCACCGCGACTCATGTATATCATTATTGTCGAGACCAATTTTTTGGGTGTGAACCACCTAGGGTTTGGCTAATGGATTGTTAAGCTTAGACTTAACTCGGGCTCTCCCAAGCCCATACCAATTCGCGACTTTAGGTTCAAGTTTTTTAACATGCAATTGATTTTTAATTAGGAGTCGCCACTAATCTATTTTTGGTGGGTCGATTAGAAACCAAGTAAAGTAACAGGAGTTTTACTTTACTCCTACGAACCAGAGATTTATGAGTTCAGGGACTTGGTTACGCTAGAATTCTCTAACGCCCTTTCGGTACATTTCTCTTTTATTTTAAAAAAAAAATGTTTGACAGGCAGCTTGGATTGATTTTAAATCTAATTCTCTAACATGTGAGGTGATCACGCGGGTGCGCAATCCATCAATTTAACACCCAAGAAAACAAATAGAAAATGCAGGACTTATCTCGTAGCAACGAAAACATCTGCAATGTTAATTCAAAATCCACATCAACAACCCTAGATATGGTTTCTAATTAACACACATTTTTTTTTCACTTAATTAATGAAAATCATGCAATATGCAATGCAATATTAACTAAATGACTTAATTCTAATGACATGTAATTTCTAATTAAATGGGCCTAGCAAAAATACTAAATGAGATACATCTAAATGAATCTAACCCTAATGACATGCATATGGCATTTTTTTCTTTTTCCTAAAAGAATGCATTTTATCCTAAACAATAAAACTAATTTAACCTATGACTTTTTTGTATTTTTCATGAAATTCGAAATTTGGTGAAATCTGAAAATTACCTAATTAGATTAAGATTCTATTTAATTTATATTAAGAATTAGGTTAAGCCAAATCCTAATCTAAACTAAAATATTATCTTCACCCAAATAATCCTAAAATGCAATCCATCTAATATCTAAACTTATAATAAATTAAGAAAATATTATCTAGAATTAGACTAAGTGCAATTTTACCATATTATGCAATGACGTACAAAAAGATGTCCTAACTTTACATGACATATGCATGATGATTTTTTTTTTAATGAAAATTCATAATTAAAATCAATAAAAGTCTTAACTAAAGTGAAATGTTATCTATTCTAAATGCCTTCTCAACATGCAAAAATAACTAACCTATCATGCAATCAATCCTAATCTACATAGAATGCAAAATGCATTTTTTTTGTATTTTCGAGATAAATAGAGCAATTAAGAGATAAACCTCCAAATCATCACAAATGTTATCCACCATTCGAATTGAAATTCAAACTTAATTATTTCGCTAATAAAATCGATAAATTGATCTTAAGCCTTAAAGATCAAGATATCAATTTTACTCCTGCGTGAATAATTATTCCATCTAAAGCCTTATAGATAGAATAAAAATTCATGCGGTTGCAAATTGAATGCTACATCAGGAATTTCAACCATGCACTGGAAAACATTTCAAACAAAGAGATAAAATATCGAAAATTAAAATAAGATAAATTAAATCTACCTAATAAATTAAATCTACTTAAAATAAAATAAATCTCTACCTAAATTGATTTTTTTTTTTAAAAAAATCGAACGGATTCGGGGCGGCACGGCTAAGGACGGTGCAAGGGTAGCGGCTGTGGTGTCATTGGTCACCACCGGTCGGAGGTCCCGGCAGGTGGAGCTCCGGCGAAGTCTGGCAAAAGCAGGCTCGTGTAGCAGCAGGTCGCGCAAAACTAGCAGAGTGTTGCTATGGGCGTTGCTCAACACAGGAGACTCAGGATCAAGCGCGGTGCTGGGCTGAGAGACAGCGGCGGCGGCATCGTAACTGACGGCAAACAGTGCGGCTGAGCGGACAGGAACAGCGGCACAGAGCTAGAGCAGCAACAGGTCAGCAGCGTCGGGTTGCACGGCGTTGCTGGCTTCAGGCGAAACGGCGTAGGGGCGTCTTTGCGGGGCACGGTGGCATGGCTGGGTCACGAGCAGAAGCGGCTTCGCTGTTGGGGTTGAGCTGCGGTGCGAGGGCAGCGCAGGAGCAGATCTCCGGTGAAATTGGGTGATGTTGGTGCGGCGAGACAAAGCAAGGCAGGGGTTGGGTGGCATCGGTGTTCACGGACGAGCGTTGCGGGCACGGCAGCGGTGCAGGGAACCGGCGACTAGGGGGCTTCGGTGCAGAAGCGGGTCGGCAGAGGCGGAGCGAGCAGCGCAAGTCTGCCTGACTTCGGGCGGAGCAGCAGCAGCGGTCGGATTGAGTGGTGCGGGTATCGTGTGGCGAGGGAGGCTCGCGGGTGCTGTGAATCGCGAGGGAACGAATGGTGACTGTGGAGGTGCGACGGACAGGTCGAATAGAGACGCGATGGCTCAGCAGGCGGGTCACGGCGGTGGCTGCACGAAGGAGACGATGAACAATGCTCTCCTTTTTCTTTTTTTCTCCTTTTTCTTTTTTCTGCTACACACGCTTCTCTCTCACGTCACTCTCACATCTCTCTGTTCTGCTTTTGCTTTTTGCTTTTTGCTTTTTTTAGCAAAAGTCAAACCTTCACTCTTTCCTCCCCCAAACCCTAATGAAACTGAAGCGCTTCTCTCTTTCGGTGTGCTTTTCGATTTTTCTTCAATCGAGAAAAGAACCCCCTGTCTAACCATCGTATGCGACTCCTTTTATACACCAAAAAATTATATCTCCGTGGTATATTTCATTGCCAACTTTGCTTGTGCAAAATACTATTGAATATATCATCCCACCATGCGCAATATATTTTGTGTTTTTTCCAATATTTCATTCGAGAATTTCCTCTCTGTCAAAAGTGCATTTCCTAGTGTATATTACCTAAATATGTGAAAAATCTTAACAAAATATAACAAAAAATAAAATTTTCCTAAACTATATGCCATGTGATTTTTTTATTTTTATTTTAGTAAAAATTAACCCAAAAATTGTGCAAAAATTTAGGTGTCAACAGTTGCCCCTCTTTGAAGGTGAGATCGAAGAGGTTGCGTTCAAAGACAAATTGAGACCTAAACTTTGGTCATGCACATGCAATGAATGATTTTTTGTTGGAAAATGAATTCCATTTTTTAATGCAAATTATATGATGTATGAAAATACTAATGCAAATGATAGATGAACCCACCTGAAATAACTTACCTTCGGAGAGGATAGAGTAATTCGAGATAGTGGGTGTTACTTGTCCAGGACCCGTACCATTCTACGGTCGCCTAGAATAATAACATGACTTTGTGAAGATGCTGCTTTCCTAGGACCCGTACCATTCTACGGTCGCCTGAATAAGGAATAGGTGTTGTCGAGGACCTGTACCATTCTACGATCGCCTTGATGGAAAATTGATTTTTCAGGACCCGTACCATTCTACGATCGCCTAAATGAGAAATTACTTCCAGGACCCATACCATTCTACGGTCGCCTGTTAGAGTAATAAATGTTGTCTAGGACTCGTACCATTCTACGGTCGCCTAGATTGAGGTTTTGCTTGGCTAGGACCCGAACCATTCTTCGGTTGCCTAGCCTTGCGACAGAAATCATCCGACCAGGACCCGAACCATTCTTCGGTCACCTTAATTAGAATGAATCTGGAGGAAAAATTTTTGGGGGACAACTCAATTGAGTGTCGGTATGCTTAAAAGGGAATACCTGTGGAATGGAAAATATTCAAGGTATGGATAGAGATATACTTACCTGGTAACATCTCCGAGCTTCGGGGATATGTCTCCTGCAAAACATGGTCGTAGGAGAGGCAACATGCATTGGTAATCATAAACATGCATCAATTTAATGGAGGTTTGTGATGATTTCCATTAATCTTGCATCACCTAATTTCCATTCTGAACACATGAGTGTCATGAATGTGTCAAATGAGGGATCCTTTGGTCTGAAAGGACTTTTTCTCTCATCCTCATTAAAATGGCAATTTCATCCTGACCTTTGATGCAGGATTTTGTCAATCACTCTATCTCATCATCGTCATGACAAACAAGGGTCTGAGCAATCTCGCAAGTGGTACGATCTCACCAACCTGAGAGGTCTTTAAAAGGGACCGTAATGTGGGCTTAGTCAACGGCTTAATAAAGGGGACTCTTTTGAGTCGAGGTTATTTGAAAAATGACATTTCGTAACTGTCTTGGGATTTTCAAGTCAAGAAATATATGAAATGAGGCAGTAATTATCTTACTCGCACTTCTTCAAGTGATGCTTTCAAGCATATGAACTCTTACGTTAATTCAAGTGTCTTAATCTGAGGAGACTTTGCAAGGGACGTAACGTAGGCTTGGTTCATGGGTTGTGAAATGAAAGGATCATTAGGCTCAAAAAGTGTTTAGAGGGTCAAAGTTGGTGATCATCTTGACATTTCCACCACTTTCCTTCTCCATTGTCGGAGATTTTTTTTTTTTTTTTTTGCACTCATTGATTGCAACAGCATTTGAGTTTTTTTTTTTCTTTTGGGCATCAGCCTTGCTTTTACCAGGCACACTGCTTTTTTCATGCCCAATTTTTGCATTTTTTTGAACAAAATCTCCATTTTTGTTGGCATTCTAGTTCATGCTACTTGAGTGTTTTTGTCTTGCCCTAGTGTGGGGGATGATCACCAACTGAGTTTAATATAAAATGAATTCATAAGCTTAAGTGGGCTATGCAATGGATAAAATTGTGTAGGATAGAGAAATGACTGCTCTTCATCATCCTAAGGCACTTTAAACTATCATACGAGTTACACCGCGAAAGCAATACTCGAAGATTGATGCAAGTGTGCGTAAGAAAATTCATATAATTCATTGCAAACTTTGTCCCAATGTGGGATGATCCTTGACAGGGATGATTTTAAAAACTCTTCATGTGTGTGGGCTCAAAGGGCTAAACAATGGGTATACCTGTAGTGTTTCGAATAGAAGAAGAAATTGCCCCTTGTCACCTTGGTTAGTACACCCTTTGCAAGATCACCCTCTTCCTTGTGGGCATGGAACTCTTCCACATAACTCACCGATGATTAGTGTATGGGATAGTGTATGGAACAAGGCTTGCCTTTCATCATTCCAAGGTATCTCATTTGACACATTCAATTTATCTCACACAATTCATTAAGGAAGAAGAATGCAAGATTCATAACAAATTTGAATGATTCAACTCATTGAGGCATTTTATTAGTCACAAAAATACTTACAATTCAAGACATGACATGGCAAATTCTATCATGGATAACATTTCTTAACAACATAAGCATTAACTGGAGTGGAAAACTCACGACCATCCATCTCTACTTGGATCAAGGCACCTCCAGGAAGTACCTTCTTCACCGCATATGGGCGGCTGCAATTTGGAGCAAACTTGCCCCCAGAATCTGAAATTGGATTGGATCATCTTCGCACCTTTGCATGCTATAAGACTGTCTCTAAAACATGATGTAGATGGATCAAAAAGACAAACGAGGTAAATCATATATTTTGAAAGTTTTTTTTTGAAGAAATTTTTAATTTTTTTTGAAGCATTTTAACACGAGAAAGCATGATGAAGCCCAGGCCTCAGAATTCTCTTTGGATTTTTTTTTTATCGGCTATATATTATCACCGGGCTGGTTTGGGATACCTCATCATGCCCTCAAAATAAAACTTGCAATTTTATTGATATTCATTAATCAATTACATTTATTGAATGGAAATGCGATTTTCAAGCCCTAAAAAGAAAGCGAAGAAAAAGAAATAAAAAACAAGCCCTAGATAGCGATAAAAATTCCCGCGCAGGGGAATGTAAGAAAGCAGTAAATGAGTTACTCTTGTGGGCCAGGGCCCATCTCCTTAAGTGGTTCTTCATTAATGGTCCCCATGAAGACATCATCGAAGAGACTAGAGATTCCTTCCAATGCATCTTCAGGGTTTTCCATCTCCGGGGGTGTCGGATCATCCATGCCACCCCATCCATATGGGACAATGTCGCGGGGATCAATGTAGAAACTGGGAGGAGCCGAATACTTCACCAGATAGTCGAATTTTTCGCTTGGTTGCCCTAGGGTGTCTATTATTTCTGCTTCATCCTGCATCATTATGGGAGGACCAGGGAATGTCTCGCGAATGTTTGGGGGTAATGGGTTTTGCCTTCCTCGCCCGTGGTCAGGTGGCTGGTTCTGCATTACCTGTCTTCGTCCTCTAGAACTTTCCCCACTTCTTCCATGGTACCCTAATCTAGCAGCACGGGACCTCTGAGGGGCTTCATTGGGACTTCGAATACCCTGACCATTTCTTTTAATGCCCCTACCAGGAACAAAACCATTCCCAATTGTCACCCTTCCCATCATAAGGGCAACATTTGAAACTGCAGGAGTGGGTGGTGAATCTTGAGATGCATGCATGGTGGATACCAACTCAAATGAGTGGTAACTCGATTCAACTTCAACATCTGGTTCCAGGATAGCATTGACTGTACCCTCATGCTCCGGTAGAGAATTCTTTTGGACATTCGGTTGAGCAGTTTGAAATGAGAAGGCCTTCGTGTCTAAGAGGTTTTGGATCTTATGCTCGAGAGTGAAACATTCATCGGTTGAATGCCCCAATTCGCCGCTATGGTAATCACACTTCTTCATTGGGTCGTAGCCTCGGATGCTTTCACGATTAGGACGCTTCGGCTCATTAGTAAGCAAACCTTTCTTTCTTAGGATTGCCAACACTTGGGATGGAGATCCAGGGAGAGGGGTGAACTGTCTTCTTGCTTGGGTAGCTTGTTGCCTTTGATTCATCTGGATAGTCGGGGCACGATTGGTACTTTCTTGACTATAAGCCATATTCACATCTTCAGCAGGCTCTCTATCATTCTTGGCAAAGAATCTTCTACTCGATGGCTTAGTAAACCAGCCTTCCCTTATCCCCATCTCGATTTGCTCCCCCACAGGAATAAGCTGATTGAAGTTTTCAACATACGTACTGGCCATCCGTATACGGAACTCGGATGAGAGAGTTTTGATAAACAACTTCATTAGCTCCTTGTCAGTAGGCTCGGGGGTGATTTGAGCTGCCAGATTTCGCCATCTCACGGCATACTCTTTGAACGACTCGCTCTTCTTTTTCTCCATCCTCTCGAGATCCTCTCGGGAATGTGCAATATCCATGTTGAACTTGTATTGTTTGAGAAATGCGTCAGCCACTTCATTCCAAGTGTCGAGAATATTCACATTTTTCATGACATACCAATTCAGTGTAGGCCTAGTTAAACTTGCATGGAATGATTGAATCATGAGAGGCTCGTTCTTGACATATTGGGCCATGCGCACGTGGTACATCTGCAAATGAAATTTTGGGCAGGAAGTACCATCGTATTTTTCAAAATCCGGCATTTTGAATTTCTTTGGCATCTTGACTTTCTCGTACACGGACAAGTCGAATGAGAGTGAACTCTGTGACTCCTGCAATTGTTTCAACTTTTCTTCCAATTTCGCAAAGCGTTCATCTTGCTTCGTCTTAGGGATGTTGACAAGCTTAGCCTTTTCCACATTGATCGGGAATGGATCATCTTCCAGCCCGGGCATGTCATCCTCACCCATTTGGGCCTTGTTTGCCAGCTTCAAGACGACTATCTCAAGGAGAGTGGGTGCAGGAGCTGGATTCACTTGGAGGGATTGGATTTGAGTTGTTATAAGCTCCATAGAGGCAGCTAACTGTTGGAGTTGGCCTTCCATAGCGGAGATACGATAACACATTTTGGTTTGTTCGGCCATTCTTGCTCTTAATCGCGTGATAATAGGCGAGCGTGGAGAATCCGTTATCACCTGAATCAAATGGATGAAAATGCATAAGTATGAGGTGCAAATAGCAAATCAATCCATGACAATGATCTATCAACTTTTTTTTTTTTTTAATGAAAAGTTCTTACAAGAAGAGAATTTCCTAAAGAGAGCTAGAAAAATAGACACCTTAGCAAGATCAAATTTTCTAGACATGAATTGAAAACAAATTCTCCAAAGTTTTTTTTTTTTTTTTTTCCAAATGATTCATTGCATGGCAATTTCCTCATTTCATTTATGATTGACAAAGGAATTAGATCACATGACTACCCTAGATTGTCATGGACAGACCAAAATAAATTGCATGGTATAAGGATAGAAAATTTACTTCACCAAGGTAAAATGACGACAATCACATAGACAAGCGCATGAAGTGTGAGGTTCGATTTCTAACTAGGAAGGCTAGGCAAGGTGGAGTTAAAAGGATGTGATGACTTAGTTGCAGCCTTGCAAACTAAGTCAAGTCCTTGTAACTCCGGCTCAGTCAAGAATGATACCCCAATGCGACGCAGCCTCGCGGGCAGAGGTAAACATCCTTAACACCAAGAAAAACTTTCGGGATTGAGTTGGGCAACCTCTACTACGCGGCCTCGCGGTCGAAGTTGTATCCAACTCAATACCATCCTAAATATCCTAATGCGGCCCAGGTCCGGCGGCAGGTTGTGTGTGTAATAGTGTAGTGCTAAATGCAAGGCATGCACAACAGTTTAAATCAAACAACACTTCAATAACTTGAATTTAAAACATTCATTCCCAACTCTAACCTGCAAGACAAGGGTTAACAAAGACTGCTCCCTTTATATCTCCCCATCTGCAAGAACATTTAACACCTTAAATGTTAGGAACGTACCTGGGATCCTCGCTGCCAAACAAAAACATTTTTCAAAAGAAAAGAAAAATTGGCCTAAGTCCACTAAGAATTTTAACTCAAGTCCCCAGCGGAGTCGCCAAGCTGTTGCGATTAATTTTTCGGGTGTGAACTACCTAGGGTTTGGCTAATGGATTGTTAAGCCTAGACTTAATCGGGCTCTCCCAAGCCCATACCAATTCACGATTTTAGGTTCAAGTTTTTTAACATGCAATTGATTTTTAATTAGGAGTCTCCACTAATCTATTTTTGGTGAGTCGATTAGAAACCCAAGTAAAGTAACAGGAGTTTTACTTTACTCCTACGAACCAGAGATTTATGAGTTCAGGGACTTGGTTACGCTAGAATTCTCTAACGCCCTTTTGGCACCTTAATCTTTTATTTAAAAAAAAAATGTTTGACAGGCAGCTTGGATTGATTTTAAATCTAATTCTCTAACATGTGAGGTGATCATGTGAGTGCACAATCCATCAATTTAACACTCAAGAAAGCAAATAGAAAATGCGGGACTTACCTCGTAGCAACGAAAGCATCCGCAATGTTAATTCAAAATCCACATCAACAACCCTAGATATGGTTTCTAATTAACACACATTTTTTTTTTATTTTCACTTAATTAATGAAAATCATGCAATATGCAATGCAATATTAACTAAATGACTTAATTCTAATGACATGTAATTTCTAATTAAATGGGCCTAGCAAAAATACTAAATGAGATACATCTAAATGAATCTAACCCTAATGACATGCATATGGCATTTTTTCTTTTTCCTAAAAGAATGCATTTTATCCTAAACAATAAAACTAATTTAACCTATGACTTTTTTTGTATTTTTCATGAAATTCGAAATTTGGTGAAATCTGAAAATTACCTAATTAGATTAAGATTCTATTTAATTTATATTAAGAATTAGGTTAAGCCAAATCCTAATCTAAACTAAAATATTATCTTCACCCAAATAATCCTAAAATGCAATCCATCTAATATCTAAACTTATAATAAATTAAGAAAAATATTATCTAGAATTAGACTAAGTGCAATTTTACCATATTATGCAATGACGTACAAAAAGATGTCCTAACTTTACATGACATATGCATGATGATTTTTTTTTGTATTTTTTTAATGAAAATTCATAATTAAAATCAATAAAAATCTAACTAAAGTGAAATGTTATCTATTCTAAATGCCTTCTCAACATGCAAAAATAACTAACCTATCATGCAATCAATCCTAATCTACATAGAATGCAAAATGCATTTTTTTGTATTTTCGAGATAAATAGAGCAATAAAGAGATAAACCTCCAAATCATCACAAATGTTATTTACCATTCGAATTGAAATTCAAACTTAATTATTTCGCTAATAAAATCGATAAATTGGTCTTAAGCCTTAAAGATCAAGATATCAATTTTACTCCTGCGTGAATAATTATTCCATCTAAAGCCTTATAGATAGAATAAAAATTCGTGTGATTGCGAATTGAATGCTACATTAGGAATTTCAACCATGCACTGGAAAACATTTCAAACAAAGAGATAAAATATCGAAAATTAAAATAAGATAAATTAAATCTACCTAATAAATTAAATCCACTTAAAAATAAAATAAATCTCTACCTAAATTGAATTTTTTTTAAAAATTTCGAACGGATTCGGGGCGGCACGGCTAAGGACGGTGCAAGGGCAGTGGCTGTGGTGTCACTGGTCACCACCGGTCGGAGGTCCCGGTGGGCGGAGCTCCG